>NQII01007774.1:0-77775 GCA_002778355.1 Clitarchus hookeri | reverse complement strand
TACAATCCTAGGTTAGTTTAAAAACGTAAAATAGTGATTCACCCATCGTGGAGTTAGGTTCTGTTAGGTTAGGTGGGTACATGTTAGGAAATTCGTCGTACGTTAATGCCCCTAGTATATTCGTGTTCTACGTTATTAGTAGAGTCGAAATATACCACTTTCTGGAGTTTTTTTTTATTATTTTCAGAAAAGCCCCTAAACTAGAAAATTACCGGCCAATTTACTCAAGATAAGCAAAACAACATTTATTGGCTCCCCCCCACCCTCAAACAAAAAAATTAACTAACTAATGCTTCTGACTCCCATGAAAATGTTGAATGAGATGTCTTTGAAGATTATAATGAATGAGAAGTCTTTGATGATTATAATGAAAGACTTTCGGACAAGGCTGATCAGAGAGAAAGAGAAATGGTAGGTACTACGTTCCTGTTCAGTTTTGTACATTTTGATTTTTCTTTCACCCAGTTTTACTTGACACAAGAGTAGCGACTCAGAGCGCAAACAGGTAGTTTCCTTCTTTCTGCAGTAGTTTGCTGATATTTCACACTCAAGACCCAGAAACAATTGATATAAGCACATTACTAACACAACATAGTGTTTTACATAGAAGAATAAAACTGTGCATTTTCAGTTAAGACTAGCTACAACTGCACATGGCGATAAGCACTTATTGGCTATTCATGGTAAAGTGAGCACATTTAGAAGCCCTCTCATTTGGAATAATAGTCAATAAACATATTTTATTGTAGCCTTAGACATTAACTTTAGAGTCCGGTGAAATCTATATATAGCATCAATTACTTACATGGCAATATTTATTTGAAAAAGTGGTGGCAGGATTTAAAAAAAATGGCTGATATAAAGTAACTAGGGCCTCAAGAGTGTTCATTTTACAGTGAACAGCCTGTACCTAGGGTTATCAGAGGACCTCTTTTACCCAGAAATATCCTCTATTTGAGCCCTTGTAAACTGTCCGACCGGGTTTAACAAAAAATCATAATGTTCTCTTTTCCAATAAAAATGAAATACAGCCCAGTTATAATTTTTTGTGGGTTTTTTTTAATGTCAAACACTTAATAACGGTGCCAACAAACTTCCTGCAAAAATTCAAACATTTTGAAGAATATTACGTGATTGTTTTGTCTTTATCAGTACTCTTATATTTTATACTGGCCATTTACTTACATGTCTAAGTTGAGAAGTGCCTAATCTATTAAAAATGTTATGTTTATTTGCTAGGAAATAGAAACCTCTTAGAACAAATAATATCTTCAGAGAAATATGATCAAAATGTATCTGAACCTGAGCTGTAGGAGAGTGATTGGCTGTCAATTAGAATTATATCCAGAGGTTGTTTACAGCTGTTTTTTGTGTGGATACTTCTACAATATTTGCTTGTAAGCTATACTGTAGTGCCTACAAACAAAATGGAATTTACTTTCATATTCAAAGTGAACATAATTATCACTACCTGGTTACAAAAAATTTTTTTGTATTATTTGAAAACTACATGGAACACAATCTTTGGGTACAATTTTGCTCGTAATATATTTTTAGCTGACCTGCAAAATAATTAACAAATTTAGTATATTTCCATTGTAATATTATGTGTCCTCTTTCTTCGTTTCATTTTCTGACATGTCTTGATTTTATTATGCCAGGTACCACATATCTGGTAATCCTACACGTACCTAAGCAAAATAATATTAACAAGAAGAGTTCAACTTGGCCAAACTTTCCTTGTTACTATTGCTGTGTATCAATATTTGAGCCACTCAGAAGCAATGAAAAATTTATTTACGAAACACGAAAGTGTGTATGTTGACTTTATGTCAGGGGGCAGATATTTTATTTTGTTAATTTTTGGAATGTTTTTAGGTGGTGTTGACAGTAAAAATAAAAAAAAATTAAAAATTCATGTTTTAAAAATATTTTAGCTTTATCAAAAATAATGACTTGTGGCGAAAAATCAGTTCTGGTAATTTCAAATGATGATCTGGTGACCACATTTTTTATATTTACGAGCCAGCTGTCGTGGGTTGAACATCGTGCTCGTGGCTGCTCTGTCTCCGGGATCTGCCCGCCCCTTGGGACTAGTGAGGGCGAGGGGCTTCTGCGAGTACACCGGGACTATGGCAGATAGGGTGCGGCGACTACTCCGCAACTCGTTGTGTCCCCAGGTGGCGGCTAGGGGATCCCCAGGCTCTGGGGTGGCTGGGAATACTCTAATACCAGCCCATGGACCAACTGACTGGTACGAAAGTGCCGTCATCGTGGACGTCGGGAACCTGGGTAACTCAGTACGAGATGGCGAAGCGCGTCGTGCGGGAGGCAGCCCAAAGATCAAGGCAGGGAGGGAGATCTCGAGGTGATGAAAGATGCCAAGTGCAGCGATTCTCACAGCTGGATTCTGCGGGCTGCAGACTACGGACGCGTGAGAAATGGAAAGGAATGCATTGGACCTTTGTAGCATCCTGACATCAGCCTTCACTCCTGGGCCAGCGGATTTGCCACCATTCTGGTAGGTCCCGGATCTCCCGCCAAGCTATAGCTCACCCAAGACTGACAGACTATTTTGGAGGATGGGGAGGGGGTGGCTCCCCTTACATTTCTCCCTGCCTTCACCAAAGGCGTGGAGACCCTGATNGCTCACCCAAGACTGACAGACTATTTTGGAGGATGGGGAGGGGGTGGCTCCCCTTACATTTCTCCCTGCCTTCACCAAAGGCGTGGAGACCCTGATGTCGGCACGGAAGAGTGAAGATGGAGTAGGTGCCATGACTGAGCTGCCCAGTTTTCCTACGCACTCGACGAGAAATAGGGGGGCCCTACATTCAATTGATGCTGTCAATATTATTATGCTGGTTCACCTGCACAGAAATATGGACAGTAGCTCAACCTCAAGGGCACTTGCACCCACAAGCCCCGCCCCCTCTCTTCTAGGTTTTCAACTTCACATTAAAAAGTATGGAATCCACACCAGCTGTCTCCTGTAGCATTTTCAATAGCATGAACAAGTTTGAACTTCTTTCCTGTCTGGAGGGGTTTTTACGGTGCCTAAGCCAGTTTTTCCCCTCCCCTTCTTAACTTTCAGCTATATGTACACTCAGGGATGTAGTTCATGGTCCTAATTGCGGCCATGGCTGCCTTAATCCCTCTCTGCTGCGATGCACGCCCCGTTGAATGAAATCCCCTCTCCTGTAGGCGTATGGGGCCTAGTCCTGAGACACATTTAGCACCCGTCCCTGCCTCGGACGTACACTTAATACTTAGCAATAGGGTAGGTTAGAAAATTTTTTTTTTACATCTACGACAGGTTGAAAAGTTAGTGATTTTTGCAAAACCCTGGTGGCAGATCTTGTGATTTGAAGAAAGGCTTGAGATTTTTTCTATTATCACACTTTTGTCCCTTGAAATATATTACGTACAGGGAATATGAAGAGTGAGTGAGTGAAGATATGGGCAGCTCCTAACATCGAGGTCTTGAGAGACAATGAGGGTGAAGCGAGGAAAGTATGGAGTAGTGCCGGAATGCAAGGGCAGGGGAAACAGGAGATCCCTGAGAAAACCCACTCACCAGTTGCATTGTCCAGCACGATTTCCACATGTGAAAATCCAGGAGTGACCCTGCTGGGAATAAAACCAGGATCGCCCGGGTGGGAGGCGAGTAGTCTCACCAGTACACCATGACCCCAGTACAAATGAAGAGAGAATGGGAATATCTTGATGCAAATTACATGTTTTATTGCATGTGATCATCTCTTTATAGGTAGTCATATGGGCTATCTGCAGGAATAACAACACAGTTTGGTCCCATATTAACAAAGTTCTGGAAACATAATGTTTCCAGAACTTATATAGTGGAAAGATACAAAAAAGTATCGATTTACACAGTTTGAGAGTATTGTGTATATGNAATGTTTCCAGAACTTATATAGTGGAAAGATACAAAAAAGTATCGATTTACACAGTTTGAGAGTATTGTGTATATGTCTAGTAAATATGCTTTAAAATTATTTCACATAAAATTTTTTGATTTTAATTTTAAATGTTTTTTTTTTTTTATTTCCAACAGCGGCATTTATATATTTATATGGAGGTAAGCAACTGTAATAAGAGGTAATAAATAAAATTTCAAGCCGTGAGAACAAATATCTAATATATCTTGCCTAAATTTAATATGAAATAGATTAAGGGCTGGCCTACAATTGATTTAGCACATGCACAGCACGTGTGATAGCACACAACGCGCGCACAGCTAAAATCTGAAAGCTACAATCAAAATAGCACACACACAAACACAACTGATATTGATATAAAACAGTCGTGACAATGAAAGGAATGATGCTCGGTAAATTACGTGTGCATGTGTTGGTAACATTGGAATGAAAAAATACTGTCGACAGCTCAGTTTACTTTGCTGCTCACGGCTTCATTTGTAGAAATATAATACGTTATACTGTTCATCTTAACATACATCACTTGTACAATAACAATTTTGATCAAAACAAACTACTGTTTTATATGATGCTAAACTCTCCAAGCACTAGTCAACATCACTACTTTTGTAGTCATTTTGATCATCACTTGAACTCTGTGGTATTAATGCTCTGATTAGCCGCGCACGGCCCACATGCACAGGAATTATGGGATATTGGCCAACTTTCTGTGCTACTTCTCTGTTAGTGTGAAATTACCAATTTAATGCAGCACCATTCCAAGACTTGCATTCTACTTTCTGTGCGTGTGCTATTTTCTGTGATAAATCAATTGTAGGCTGGCCTTAAGATTACAATCTGATTATATTGTGGTCAGTTTTGTATACTGATACATAGACTGTCTCACAGAAGTTGGCAACTCTGAATGTCAGTGTTATATCAGTTGCAGCCATGCCACTGTGCTTGTGCTTATTGTTAAGACTGTGAAAGTGTTAGTTGTGTGTCAACTGTAGCCCAGGCTTTATGATATACATATACAATAATAATGGTGTTGAACAGCAAGCGTTGTAAAACAGCTTTACAAATAGCTACTGAATTTCTACTGGTTTTTGGCAAACTTTCTAACTTTTGAAATTTAGACCTGGCAACACTCAAGTTATCTGCAGTCCGCTACATGCATTCTGTTTCCTGTCCACCCCTTCTAAATCGTACACACAAACACCACTGGAAACCCTAATACGCCATTTCCCACCACACTGCTTTTCTAAAGAGAGAAATCACCCAACCATATGCCAAAACATGCAAGTAACCTCTCTCGTAATTTGCAAGCACGCGTATCCCACATTCCTTATTGTTACGTAGTTCATAGCTTACCTTATAAAACAACAAAAGTCAAATACGTGTTCATTTAAATAATATATAAAAGGTTCACGGCTAATCCTTTTTAAAAACCTGAATCAAATGCCACCTTAATTATAACCCCACTTTCACGCTTCTTTATTACGTAAACAAATGGCGTTTTACAATTGCCATTCCTTGTTAATCCACTCCATTCCATTCCCGTTTGTCAAACATGAATGAAAAGTTTAAAAATACCATTCTTTTTTTTGTTACTACCGATTGATTGAATTACTCTCTATCCCTTACTTAAGTCTACATTTCAAAGATAATTTTCTGCAGACTAAATTGGGTTTAGAGTAATAAATAATTATAGAAATTTGGTTTTCCAACGTTTACCAAGTAAAGATTTTTATTTCCTTACGTTACCTTTTCTGTTTAGCGCGCGTTTGTAAAGGCTCTCATTTTGGCGCTTTTGACTGACTGAGATATTTTGTATTAATACAAATTTGCTAAGCAAATCTATTATACACCACGAATCTGCCGTGTTGGTGTTACACAATACACATCAAAATGGGTGATGGCGCTAATGTAACAGGTGCTCTTGACGACGATGTCTTTAAAATTCTCATTGCCTCAGATATCCATTTAGGTTATGGAGAAAAAGAACCTGTTAGAGGTATGTTTTGTGTTATATATTGATACTTTTTAGTCACCTATTGTCCGTGCAGAGGGCAGCAGTGTTGTTTATAATATACTTGCTATTAGGCGTACGTCCGGTGGCAAGTTAACCCCCTTCCCCCTTATTTAGACAAGCTGTGTTTACAATTTAAAATTATAATTATGCTTTTACCGCACACTGAACTACGTTTCCTGGATTTATGATTAACAGTTCACATGATACATTTTAAGTACCTACAGCCAATGAAAACTTGCCTTGTTTTATCTTTGGATGATAACTATTCCTAACCTCACCTTGTATAACAACCCTATATATGTAGATCTTGGAAATCCCAACACCGCACATGACCTAGTTCATTTGGGAACCACCACATAAGTTAACACATTTTCAGTTTATGTGTCATACCAAATAAGTTAATATAGTCTACTCACAGTATCTTCACACTTGAATCAAACATTTTAAAAATCACCCCATGAATTATGTGTTGGTTTCTCTCCTAAATATATTGTGTATCACAAGCATTTTATACTTTCACAAGCATTTTATTTAATTAGTTTATTTTTGGTTAAATGGAACTATTATTTATATTTTATCTAGACCCTATAAATTATATTTAATTTAAAATTGATATTAATAAACACAGAGAAAATAGGTGTTGGCAGTCCCTAGTAAGAAATAGTTCTTATGCAAAGTATTTTTAATGAAACTCCAAGCTTCGCAGGGCCGTAGTGATGTGATCAGACACTCGTCTCCCACCTAGGCGAACCGGGTTCCATTCCTAGTGGGATCACTACCAGATATTTGCATGTGGGAATCGTGCGGGATGATGCCGCCGGTTGGCGGGTTTGCTCTGGGNAGAGAAAATAGGTGTTGGCAGTCCCTAGTAAGAAATAGTTCTTATGCAAAGTATTTTTAATGAAACTCCAAGCTTCACAGGGCTGTAGTGATGTGGTCAGACACTCGTCTCCCACCTAGGCGAACCGGGTTCCATTCCCAGTGGGATCACTACCAGATATTTGCATGTGGGAATCGTGCGGGATGATGCCGCCGGTTGGCGGGTTTGCTCTGGGNTAGTGGGATCACTACCAGATATTTGCATGTGGGAATCGTGCGGGATGATGCCGCCGGTTGGCGGGTTTGCTCTGGGATTTACCATTTCCCTCACCCTTGCATTCCGGCACAGCTCCATATTCACCTCACTTCAGTCTCATCGGCTCTCAAGACCTCGATGTTAAGAGCTGTCCAAATAGCTCCACTCCATTCCATGTTTCGTCGATGTTTGAGCACTTCACACTTGCTACCTACAAATAAACTGCAAGCATGTCTTGAATCACTCTTTTGGGGGTTTACTCCCCTGCTGGCACTAAGGACTCTGGCTCGGCACATAATATATCGCTACGCTTCAACAGCATCTTTGAGTGCAAGGGGGCTACTTTTGAACATTAAGCATTATTGATGTTACTCACCCATGTAAGTGGCAGATAAACCTTCTTGGTGATGTATTGCTGATAACTCATGTATAGGACATGTTTTCCTTTTTTTTATGAGTCTAAACTCCACAATCACTCATATTTCTATACAATAATTAGATTTAACACTTCACAGGGTAAAAATCAGAAAAACACTGCAAATGTGATCTGCACGAACCGCAATCCACAAATGCACATTCTCAGTTAACTGTAAATCATATTGAAATGGCTTGAACCATTCTGCATTTTCCGGTTATAAATTGTTAACAGCAGCAGTAAGCAAACATATAACTTTAAATCCACAATTTTCGTCGTTACATGGATGAATATACCATGGTGGTACACTTAAACAAAACTACGGAATGCCGNTTTAAATCCACAATTTTCGTCGTTACATGGATGAATATACCATGGTGGTACACTTAAACAAAACTACGGAATGCCGCGTACAATATATAAATTTAAATATATATATTAGTGATGCAACGAATATTCACATTCGCATTTGCGAATATTCGCATGTTTTTGAACATTCGCATTCGCAAACATGATGCCAATATTTTGTGAATGTATTTGGCAATGAAAAATGAAAATGTTTATTAAATAATAATGCAACTGCTATGATTAAGACATTTTTATTTATAAACATATTTTTTATCTATAAGAGTGAAGTTTAATGATATTTGGGAAACAGCCTTGTAGTTATTCACTAGATTACATAACAGAAACACACTCTTGATATTCTTTTATTCTTATTTACCTAAACAAAATCAAATTAAGGCAGGTAATTTCTTAAAACTTCTAAACTATGTTATAAAACAACTGTATGATCAAATACCATTTAACTGCTTTAACAAAAAACAATGGAATAAGATACAACCCAACCTTTTTAATTATACAAATCAACTTTAAATAAGATCTTTTGTAAAAACACTAAACAATATGCATTTATGCAACCTAAAGAGTATCTTATTCAAATATGTGAGATCTTTTAATGAACTAGTAATCATGTTTAATTGTAAATCAAATCGACTTCTTATGAATAAAGTTAAAAATATATTGTGAAGAAAAACAAACAATATAATAATCTTCTTTTCAATTAAAACAAATATGTTCTTAACATTTTGTTAATTTTAACTTTGGTACTAATACTAACTCACTAATTATGTAATTTTTAAGATATCCATTAAACATTACTTCTTGAAATCGAAAAATAAAACTATGAAAAATTGTTTATATCTAAGCACAATTAAGTGAAACACTTAGTAATTAAATAAGAGTAGAGGAATATTAAACTTCAGAAATAGAAGTTTTGATGCCTTTTCTCCTTGCAGCCTATTTCGGTGGGGTGTGTAAAGAAGACCAGCCCCACTAAAGACCCTTTCGCTAGGCACACTAGTGGGTGGTGTTACTAAATATTGCCTGGCTATGGGAGAAATAATACCATACTTCTTATTATTTACCGCCCACCATGTAAGTGGATCTACATCATTTTCCACACGTTTATCTAATAAATATTCATTGATGGTTTTTTTTATCAAAACTTCTATAGGGTTCGTACATTCATTTTCTTCTTCTTCACTTTCGCTGGAATCCATCAGCAATTTCATGGTGTCTCTTAAAGATATAGATTTCTCTGTCAGACTGGCACTGGAACCAGATGTTTCAATCCGATGAGTAGTCATTCTGGCACGCTTAGGATTTGAACAAGACGATAGGCTTGATTCATCGTTTCCAATTGACTCTAAAATATTTTTCACAACTTGATCTCTGGTTGAAGAATTTTTGAAAAATTTTAATTTGTATCTCGGGTCAATAAAAGTTGCCGTAGCAAACAATACGTCATTTTCCAAATGGGAAAATCTGCGACATAGTTCTCGTTTAAGAACTAAAATCGTATTCCCAACGCATTCGTCGGTCACATCAAATTCACCAATAATTTTTTCCAAAGTGGACAATAATGGAATTACTGAGGATACAGAAATATTGGCTGCACTTAGTTCTTTTGTAATTTCTTCAAAAGGTCTGAGTAAAGTTATTATTTTTTCCACAATAATCCACTCTTCGGAAGTTAGTTGTGAAATCTTGTTATTCTGGGAAGCATAAAGACATAACGAATCTTTGTTTTTCAAAATACGCTCTAACATATACAAGCTGCTATTCCATCTTGTAGCACACTCTTGTATGATTTTCAGCTTTGGCTGATCGAGTCTTTCTTGTAGAGCAGCCAGTTCATCTTGAGCTACATTTGAGTGATGAAAATGTGTTGCCATCTTTTTACATTTTGCAATCACTGTTATAACGGAATCTTGTGCCTTAAGCCCCTCCTTGACAACCAGCTGAATTTGGTGTGACGAACAATCAATGTCTCTAATTAATAACAAGGAAATACCTTTTTTCATGTTTGTGCCACCATCTCTAACAATGCATTGCACTTTTTCTTTAGGTATTTCCCAATGCGACAACATGGTTTCAAGTTTTATAGCTATATTTTCACCAGTATGTCGGCCATCGTTAAATACCTCTGCGTTTAACACAATCATTTTTCTCTCAAAGTTTTTTGTTATACCATGACATGTAAGACTCAGCAAAGATATTCCTGAACAAGAATCAGACCAAATATCAGTTGTAAACGCCAATTTTTCAAATGACTTAATTAATCCCAAAATTTTATCTTTGACTTTGCCGTAGAAATTCTCACATATAAACGAAGAAAAATGTTGTCGGCTTTTTATATTATACGACGGACAAAGATGGTTCAATAGTCTGACAAATCCAACGCTTTCGACAAAACTAAAGGGTAAGTCCTCTAAAGCAATCATTTCGCTTATTAAATTATCAATTTCCAAAGACTTGGCATTGTTGTTATCCCACTTTTTTGTTTTTTCGACGCAATCAGTCAAAGACATTTGTTTCAGGTCGGTTTTCGTACATTGTCGCGAAGTGGAGGCCACAACACTTGTTGTAGAAGCATTTCGCTTTTCATTTTCCCTATTCTTTAAAGCATTATACTCGTTTTTATGCAAAGCTTCCAGGTGATTTCTCATAGCACTTGTTGTTCTTCCTTTGCGCGAGTATTGTTTATTACATATTTTGCATTTCACATTTTCAGCATCACATATTGTAAAATAAGTCCAAACTTCGCTAACACACGACCGCTTCATTTTGAAATATCACTTATCACTGTACAATTACAACAATAGAGTCTTTACAAGTTAAAAACAAAACTTAAGTATGTTGACTCGACGCTGCTCCCACCTGTACTATACAGGATGGTGGATAGCAGGGTACGTAGTAATTTGTTACGGTGCTGGCTAACGGCACCTTGGGCTGCTGTAAGAGGGGTGACACAAAGGCGTAACTATTGTCCAAAGTTACAGTGACCTGTACATCTATGAGACCTAGCCCCTTTTATATCTCCTCGGACGGTGGAATCTAGCTATCCCGTGCCCTACACACGTCTCGGCGAATGTTTGCGTCGGGAGGGGAGGTTTCGGCAGGTTGCTGAAATTACCTCAATGCTGGTGGCTGGCGTTGTCGAGCTGTCTCGGTGTCTCTCCCGGGAAGTCCTGGGCTCGATTCCTGGACGTGCAGTTCTCTCCTCGTCGCTCATCGTTCCTCGTATCTGACTCTCTCGTGACTCCGGCGTAACTCCCGACTCCGTCGTAAGTGTCTTGTCGCTGCTGCTCCGTCGTAAACGTGTCGTAACTCTCGCGTAACTGACCTCAACTGTCCTTCATTCTTTCATTCTCGCGTAACTCTCTTAACTGTCGCGTAACTGACTTAACTGTCCTCCGTTGCTCCTGTATATATATGTTTCTGTTCTATTTTCCATATAACTCGGGACTTACACTCTCGTGTTTGCGGTGGGATAGGGGTAGGCGGGGTGCACTTTTTTTCCCCGATTAGTAATTTCTTGTGGCGAGGGGCGATAACATGCCCAAGACTCCCCGCGTTCGCAGCGTCACGTCGTGACTCAGGCAACATGACAGGTGCAGTTGGTTCGAGCTCGGGGATTCCTCTGGTCGTTAGGCCATCGGTTTACGGCGTGGGTAAGAATAGCATCGCCACTACTGGTAGGTATGGGCGGTACACGTCAAGGAAACTTCAAACTAAATCTTTACGAAAACATTATTAGCAGCTAACTTCATTCAGTAAGCCAGCAATCACGATTTGTTTACTTCGTTCAGAGTCGGGGCATATGGGCTACTCTCGGTTTTAACATGGCCGCCCGGCCGGCCAGTTCTAAATGGGCGGTAAAATTCGAGTTCGTAGGCACACGCTTATGGTGCCATATTTGAAATACCAACATTCGCATTCGCATCCGCGAATGTCGGAGGTGAATATTCGCATTCGCATTCGCATTCGCGAATGTGGAAAAATCGACATTCGTTGCATCACTAATATATATATATATTTTTTATGTGTTGTTTCTACGGGTTCGGATTACAATGCCCTGCTAAATTTCAAGAAGGTAGNAATATATATATATATTTTTTATGTGTTGTTTCTACGGGTTCGGATTACAATGCCCTGCTAAATTTCAAGAAGGTAGGTCTTACAAAAACAAAATATACAATTTTCATACCTCTCAGATGTTTCCTTCAATTCAGCAGTGATGCTTAGTAATTACCAGTTATATATATATATCAACGGTGCTGAATTATAATTGCGCAGATGTATTGTTTTATTAGTAGTGCATACTGTGAATTTATTGTGATAGTGGGGAGTGCTGTGAATATCAGGAGAATTTTGGGATGTCATAATGCATCCAAAATGATAACATTACTACAAATGGCTTAAAAAAAAGTGATTTCACACAAAATCTGCAGTCACTCTGCTTTCTGGAGCTAGAGCAATGGCTAGGTTACCAGATATGTATGAAGCAGCTATTAAGTAGGTAAATCAGCATGCCCTCTGTGCTTACTATCACTGGGGGGGCAGCGGTGGCATAGTGTCCAGGGCGCTCGCCTCCCACCACGGCGATCCGGGCTCGATCCCCGGCGGGTTCACTCCCGGACTTTCGCATGTGGTAATCGTGCTGGACGATGCCGCTTGCCAGCGGGTTTTCTCGGGGTACTCCCGTTTCCCCCGCCCTTGCATTCCAGCGCAGCTCCATTCTAGGGTTTCATTTCTGTCATGCCCGGGGATGACGGTCACCTACGGGTCCCAGCTGGAAAGACCGTCACTCGGAGGGTGTTGCCTTTCCCTGGGTGCACTCTCCACACGACATTAATTTATTTATACTATCACTGGGTCTCCAAAAAGCAGAGTGGAGAAGATTTGGCATGAATTCACATTTCTGGAGCTAGTTGGCAGGCGGTACGAAATACAATGAACAGTTGCAAAAAACGCTAATAAGTGAAATTCAAACACCAGCTGCCATCATCAGCAACTGAAACACTGAATACAACACACTATTTCATGGGTAATTTATGCTTCAAGTTGACCATAAACAACAGGATTATGGGTAAGTGGAACTGAATTCAGCATGTGTGAGAGGTAGGTTTGTATCCATCTGTGTGCATCCATTCATGTGCAGTTGCTATAAAGGAAAGTACACTGATTGACAAAAAAAAATTGAGGCATCTGGAGGTAATGGTTCAAATCTGACATAATTTTGTACACATGCATACCGTTGCTGGATGTATAAGTGTTTACAGTTGCAGTGATCTGTAAGACCTAGAATGGCCAGTGAGTGTATTAGTGGTTTCACCATGATTACAGCAGAAGTCTTATGAAGCATGTGCAGAGCATCAGTCAGTCAGCGCAGTGAGATGTGATTGAGGAACACAGAGTATGCCTTATAGTATGGCATGTGGAACATGCAGGCATGTGGAACATTCTGGTGTCACAGTGGCTTAATGTTGGAACCAATGGATTTTTGAGGACATCCACACATATACGCAAAGGTTCCAGTCGACTAAGACTGACCACCCAAGGGAGGATTGTTGTATTGCACACCAGGCATTGTGCAACCCCATGACATTGGCACCCACCATCTGGACACAGTTACTGGACACTACAACCTTTGTCATCGTGCACAATATCTATGCAACTGGCATCAGCTGGACTACCCAATTGTGAGCTACCACTAACAACAAAGCAGAGATAGCGGTATTTTGAATGGTGCTGTAAATGGGATGCATAGAGTGATGTGTGGCATAGCTTCAAGTTCAACTACAAATTTTGGNCCTACGGGTCCCAGCTGGAAAGACCGTCACTCGGAGGGTGTTGCCTTGCCCTGGGTGCACTCTCCACACGACATTAATTTATTTATACTATCACTGGGTCTCCAAAAAGCAGAGTGGAGAAGATTTGGCATGAATTCACATTTCTGGAGCTAGTTGGCAGGCGGTACGAAATACAATGAACAGTTGCAAAAAACGCTAATAAGTGAAATACAAACACCAGCTGCCATCATCAGCAACTGAAACACTGAATACAACACACTATTTCATGGGTAATTTATGCTTCAAGTTGACCATAAACAACAGGATTATGGGTAAGTGGAACTGAATTCAGCATGTGTGAGAGGTAGGTTTGTATCCATCTGTGTGCATCCATTCATGTGCAGTTGCTATAAAGGAAAGTACACTGATTGACAAAAAAAATTGAGGCATCTGGAAGTAATGGTTCAAATCTGACATAATTTTGTACACATGCATACCGTTGCTGGATGTATAAGTGTTTACAGTTGCAGTGATCTGTAAGACCTAGAATGGCCAGTGAGTGTATTAGTGGTTTCACCATGATTACAGCAGAAGTCTTATGAAGCATGTGCAGAGCATCAGTCAGTCAGCGCAGTGAGATGTGATTGAGGAACACAGAGTATGCCTTATAGTATGGCATGTGGAACATGCAGGCATGTGGAACATTCTGGTGTCACAGTGGCTTAATGTTGGAACCAATGGATTTTTGAGGACATCCACACATATACGCAAAGGTTCCAGTCGACTAAGACTGACCACCCAAGGGAATATTGTTGTATTGCACACCAGGCATTGTGCAACCCCATGACATTGGCACCCACCATCTGGACACAGTTACTGGACACTACAACCTTTGTCATCGTGCACAATATCTATGCGACTGGCATCAGCTGGACTACCCAATTGTGAGTTACCACTAACAACAAAGCAGAGATAGCGATATTTTGAATGGTGCTGTAAATGGGATGCATAGAGTGATGTGTGGCATAGCTTCAAGTTCAACTACAAATTTTGGTTCTACATTACTATGGTTGACCATCATGTGAATGCATGGCAACACCAAGGGAGAGGATGCATCCTGTAATTGCTGTGGAGAGACATGCCAGCATTACTCCTGGCCAGTGGCGGATTTACCAGCAGGCTGAGTAGGCTGGAGCCTAGGGCGGCAAATTTGGGGCCAAATTTTTTTTTATATCTTACAGAAATTAAAAAGATTCATATTTATATACCTAAATGTTATTAGGTCCACACAAACAATTCAACATGTAATATGTTTCACCACTTAGATAAATTTTTCTACAATTTGCGTAGTCGCGTTTGGTTGCGGCGCGGGAACGAGTGACATGACCGTTCGCTAAGTGTGTCTGGCCGAATGGACTGCACGAGCGCAGCGCGGCGCGGCCGCCGCGGGAGCCGAAGCGGGGTCGTGCTGTTGTAGGTATACGCCGCGTGGTGGCATTGAGTTCGAGAGAGATAGATATAGAGTGGCGGCTGGCGATACAAACGGGCAAGTCCTGTTCCGTATTTACTTTTTCTGGTTGTGTGCTGTAATTTTTCAAAGTGTTTCGTGGATTGTACGAATAATTTCATAGCATAATATCACTGGTACGTATAAACTTATAGTAGGTAAGTAATCATAATATATTACAATAAATCATCCGTAACGAATCAGTAAGACCTAATTTAACATGATAAATAGCTGTTTCGGAAGCTATGCAAAGAAATTTCGATTTTTTTGATATATCATACTTAAATAAATTTAATGTACTTATGTTAGGTAACTATTCAATGTCTGAAGTCTGAACAAAGAATGTACGAGAAATAAAACTCCCAATGTAATTTTTTTTTATTTCAGTTCTTGGAATCCAAGAAATTGTTAGAACGAGTGATGGGAGAAAGCGACTTAGTGGAGCTGAGTATAAAAAGAAGGCCAAAATGAAAAAAAGAACAATATCAGATTATCCGTAAAACAATAAAAATTTACAGTTTTTTTTTAAAGTGGAAGTGTAAGTAGTGTTGAAAGACCAGGAACTTCAACAACATGCACTGACACAATACAATCTGGAAAAGATGAAACGGATTTGAACTCTGCGGCCCAACAACAGTCATCTGTTGAACCATCTACTTTTGAAAAAACTGATATTTATGTTTTTGACGAAGAGGCGGTAGAGGAATCATCAATAAGTATAACAATTGAAGATGCGTATCAGAATCAGACGTTAAGTAATGACCAAGTGCAAATAACAGTAAATCTAAACAAAGATCCAGCTTAATGGGAAATTAACGATACCGTAAGGGAGATTATCGCAATGTACGGCTTCGATCAAAACAAGTTATGACTTCTCTAAAAGTGAAAAAATATATGCTGATCAGCGTCGTTTCTTGCCAGTGAGTATCTTCCACAGAAAAATTAAAAATAATGAAGTGAATGACTAAAATTAGCTGGTTTATTCTGAAAGTAAAATATCTGTATATTGCGGGCCTTGTTTGGCATTATGTCCATTGGAGAATAAGACTCGGTTTGAGAACGAAGGATTTAATGACTGGAAAAATGCAGAACACCGAGTAGCTCAGTATGAAAACTCTGCGCTTCATAAATCTAGTATCCTTAGTTTGAAAGTTAGAAATGAGATTGATGGCCGACTCGATAATTTACTGCATGTCCAGATTGATGAAGAAATTACTTATTGGAGAAACGTTCTGAAGAGGGTTGTTGCCGTAGTGAAGCGACTGTGTTCAAGAGGCCTCGCTTTCAGAGGAAAAAATGAAAAGTTCGGTGATCCGCATAACGGAAATTATTGTATGATTTTGGAACTGTTAGCTGAATTCGATCCTTTTTTAGCCAGTCATATTGAACGATTTGGGAATCAAGGATCTGGAAGTACCAGTTACTTATCAAAGACCGTTTGCGATGAGTTTATTCTCTTGATGGGTCATAAAGTCTTAAAACACATTGGAGACGAGATAAGAAGGGCGAAATATTTTTCCTTAATCATCGATTCAACACCAGATATAGCACATGTGGACCAACTTACCCTCGTCATTAGATACGTTTTGGAAACAGGCGAACCGTGTGAAAGATTTCTCAAGTTTTTGCCCTCAGTGGGACATAAAGCTGAAGAAATGTTTTCTGCCATTATTTCGGAACTCAAAACACTGGGCATAAATATTGAAGACTGTCGTGGACAATCATATGATAATGCCGCGAACATGTCTGGTGTGTACAATGGCTTACAGGCTCAAATTCAAAGCCAAGCACCTTTTGCTTTTTTCGTTCCTTGCTCTGCCCACTCTTTAAATTTAGTGGCAACTGCGGCTGCTGAATCTTGCACAGAAGCTTGTCGCTTCTTCATGTTGCTTCAAGAAATCTACGTTTTTTTTGTAAGTTCGACACAGCGCTGGCAAAAATTAATGACTGAAATCGGGAAAGGGAAAACGCTAAAGAGAGTAAATCTGACACGTTGGTCAGCTAGAGAGGACGCATGTAGAAGTTTGAGAGATTGTTGGCACGAAGTCCTTAAAACTTTGGAATCAATCAAGGATGATTGTACCGAAAAGCCTGTAACGCGAAACGAAGCGACGGGAATACTTTTGAATTTAGAAAAACTGGAAACGGCGGTAATGGTTGTTGTGTGGAATGTTTTTTTGGAAAGAATAAACAAAGTGAATGTTCAAATTCAGGCTTCTACCGTAGATTTGATCACTGTTGCCGATCTTTACGAATCTCTTTGCAAGTTTTTCGTAGCTGAACGAGAAAATTTTAAGTATTTCGAACAAAAGGCGATGGAATTAAGCGTGTCGAAGCAGTATACAAAAGACATGGGAAAAAGACAACCGAAAAGGAAAAAAAATTATGATGAAACACCCGATGAAGAAATGAGAATGACTGCGAGTGATACTTTCAGGGTTAACACATTTCTCGTCCTCATTGATAGACTCGTATCCGAATTAGAAAAACGGCAGGAGGCCTACAACAGGTTCAATGAAAAGTTTTCATTTCTGACCAAAATGAGTGAATTGTCATCATCAACCCTTACGGAAAAAGCCCTTTTCTTGGAAGAAATGTATCCTAATGATTTAGAGACTGACTTAGTTCAAGAATGCATACATTTTCAATGCCACCTTTCTTCTGAAAGAATTTTGGTAAAACCAGATTCTGGATCATTGAAAAGTCTATCTTCGTTCCTGCGAAAACAGAATTTGCAAAACGTTTATCCAAACTTGGATATAGCAGTTCGCATGGCTCTATGTACACCAGCGACAAATTGTTCGGGTGAGAGAAGCTTTTCTTGCTTAAAACGGGTGAAAAATTATCTAAGATCTACCTTAAGCCAAGAAAAGCTAAACGCCTTAGCTCTTTTGTGCATAGAGTCAGAACTAATGAACAAGATTTCATACGACGATATAATTAATGATTTTGCTAATATAAAATCTCGCAAAAAGATATTGTAAAACTGTCATAATTTAATTAATTGAATTTCATCGACATCATCAGCCGGATTGTTACCAGATAATTGAATATATTGTTTTTAAACTGTAAGTAAGCGCAATAAAAATCATTTTATTACGTTAACCGAATGTACATTATTTTGTAAGTAGTATTAAGGCATACCTTACCCCGCCTTATTAGTAGTACATGATTAAGCTTTTATTAGCTCAGGAATATACCCAAAAACTTTTTCTTGTCCAATCTTAACTAAATCGTTGGGTTGAAAAAATAATCTAGAAACTGACACATCAATCCCCTGGTTCAAAATCATACTAATTACGGGAAAAAGGCGGTGTAATTAGGACGATAGTGCACAAATCATAAAGTTACAATTTCATCGTCAAAAAAATTGTAATTAATATGATTGTGAACTAGGGTATCCAATTGTAGAGGTCGGTAGGGGCGGCAAAATTTGAATAGCCTACTGGCGGCAAATGTGTAAATCCGCCACTGCTCCGGGCACCATGGTGTGAAGAGTCATGGGGTATGACTGAAGGTCACCAGTGCCGGATTAAGCCAGCGCAGGGCGTGTAGCAAATGCGAACAAGAGGCCCTTGGTTTTCTTTAGGTATTAAAGTTTAGGATATAAAATAAAACAGCACATTAATTTATTTGGAATACCAATAACACACTTATTTCACTTTAAAAATAACTACAAGAAAGTTTGATAACAGGCGAACACATCATTCTTAGTCAAACAATAGAAGATTACAATATAAAAAGAAAAAGTGTCTATCAAAAATCTAAAAACATGTCAAATTAAGGTATAAATTTAAGATTAAAATAAATGTTTAATATTAAATAAAAAATAAACTAAGAACATAAATAAAAAAACCATAAAAAATTTAGGTCAAACTAAGTTTCAGATAATTAAATTAAATAAAATACAAATATTCACAATCATAAATATATNTTAAGGTATAAATTTAAGATTAAAATAAATGTTTAATATTAAATAAAAACTAAACTAAGAACATAAATAAAAAAAACCGTAAAAAATTTAGGTCAAACTAAGTTTCAGATAATTAAATTAAATAAAATACAAATATTCACAATCATAAATATATNAGGTCAAACTAAGTTTCAGATAATTAAATTAAATAAAATACAAATATTCACAATCATAAATATATAAAACTAAAACAGTAGGCATAATTTTAAGAATGTCATCAATTTGTTTTTAAATGTCAGCAGAGTCAAAAAATATNATAAAACTAAAACAGTAGGCATAATTTTAAGAATGTCATCAATTTGTTTTTAAATGTCAGCAGAGTCAAAAAATATGTCCCAAGTCCCGCAGGAACGCGCTGTCTCGTACTCCTCACAAATCATAGCGAGGGGAGAATGTTGGCCAAGGTTGGTACTGCTTCGGTCACTATAGAAAATCGTAGTCAGCTGAAGCCTCTGGTTGTTGTATGGAACCTTTAGCACATTTACAAAAAGAACTTTTNACTATAGAAAATCGTAGTCAGCTGAAGCCTCTGGTTGTTGTATGGAACCTTTAGCACATTTACAAAAAGAACTTTTCGTGATTTAATGTGGGCAAATTTAGAGATAACACTAGTCAAATCAACATTTCTTAGTAAATCATTTTCTATGTTCATTAAAGTGAGGTCATTTAAACGTTCTTGTCCTATTGCATTCCTTAACTCATTTTTAATGTGCTTTAATGTTGAAGAAGAAAGTTCTCCGCTGCAGTTGGTGATCATCAAACTCAAGTAAATGTGTAACACTATTTCTACATTTGGGAAACACGATTCTAATGAATTTTCCGTTAAAAGTTTATAAAATTGAAGTTCTAGAGCCTCGTGCGTTTTGCTGCCAATAGCAGCAGCCACATCTGTTTCGAGCAGCTCAGCGAACTGCACCAGTTCGTTGCCCAGACTGTCTTCCACATTGTCTGGGTAAGCACTGATGATAATTGAAGTTCTTTTAAAGATCTCTTCTGCCGTTAAAGATTTTAATTGCCGAAGTATTCCAAATACACTGGTCACTTGATGGTACGCTTCCATGCTTTAGCTAATGCAGACAGTACATTATCAATTATGACAATAAACACCTGAATTTCATAATATTGTTCAGGTGTTTGATTTCCTACAACTTCATTGAGTGTAGTAGAACCGCTAAAATGGTCGTACTTTGTTTGTCGCTTGCGTTTTCTTGAAGTCGATTGCTGATATTCTTCACAGCCAGTTAAGGTTTTGGCGTTTGTCTCTATATCTGAAAATTTAGATCGCATGTCTTGGACGTACCCATGTAATGATTTATAAAGACCGTATCCCGTGTTAAGGTCTTGATCAGATGATTGCAGCAAAGCGTTAGTCGCTTGCAAACGTTCTAGAATTTCGTTCCTCGCAATAATCATTACTCCCGTTTCTAACTTATTCATTTTAGAAACTAGTCCATCAGCTTGATTATGACACTCTACCTTTTGATCCTTGTTATTAGATACGTCATCTAAAACTTGTTTCATAATGGTAAAACCACATAAAAGTGCCTTTGTCGCATCAGCTCGAGCAGACCACCTAGTGTCCGATAATCTTTTCAAAATTGGAATTTTTGAACTAGTATCTTTTAATGCTTTCGTAAAAAGACCCCATCGATAGGTTGAAGCGGAAAAAAATGGATATAGGCTTTCAACGAAATAGAAGAAAATTGATACTTCTGTACAGCATTCTGCAGCGCACTTAGCAACCAAATTTAATGAATGTGCAAAGCAGGGAACGTATTCCACGTACTTATTTATCTCCTTAATTCGTGCTTGTAAGCCGCTGTATTTCCCACTCATGTTGCTGGCATTGTTATAACTTTGCCCTTGACAATCTTTGATATTAATGCCATTCTCATTTTAAAAATCTAGTAAACTTTGAGTGAATTGTTCAGCAGTATAGCCTTCCATATCCAAGAATCTTACAAACCTTTCCACTAGTCCAGATGGTAGGACATAGCGCACTATCAGAGTCGGTTGGTCTGTATGCGATATATCTGGAGTAGAATCCAGTAATACTTAATAGTATTTGCATCTCTTAATTTTGCAAATAATATGATTCAGTATGCTTGATGCAATTAGATGGATAAATTCCTCGCATGTTGTTTTTGACAAGTATGGCGTATGTCCCTTTCCTTTATTTGCATGAATATGTATATGTTCGGCCAAAAAAAGTTAAATTTAACTATTAATTCTAATAAACCTAAATAACTTCCATTGTGAGGTGAACCAACAATTTCATCACTATCCCGAAATGCAAGACCTTGTTCTGCTAAAAAAAATGATAACTCCAGTAATTTGTTCTAAGAGTGTCCGCCAATTTTTTTTGTTCTGTANAACTACAGTAATTCGTTCTAAGAGCGTCCGCCAATATTTTTGTTCTGTGTCTATTTGGTTTACAAGTTGAGAATCGACACGCGCATCCTTGTTTTTGCGAACTAACAGTGAAATTATTGCTTGTCTATGCAAAGTGCTTTCTTCATGTCTTTTCAACAAAATATGCACGTTCTTCCAGTCATCTAATCCATCTTTCGTAAACCGTGCCAAACCGTCTGAATCTGTAACTTTGCAAACAAAACAAAAAAGTTTCCCTTTAGTTTCTGAATAACACAACTAATCTCTCATGTGAGTTTTATCCGTTAGTTTACGTCTATATGTGAAAAATGACCTCTGACAGAAACGTGGTTTATTTTCATTGTCATACATTTTGTCTCAAGACAAAAAATTACTGTTCATATGTTGCGCTTCGCTACTTCCTTTCGCAATCCAATAATCTCGATCAAAGTTGCTCGGCCATTCAGCAATATCATTGGAGTACATTTTATTTTTTTTTGTTTTTGGCATGTAGAAGATGTAGTAACATCGGAAGCATGTGATATGCTTCCGACCTCTCTTTGGCTTGAAGAAGACATTTCTGGGTTTAGAGGACATGCTATGCTTTTAACTTCTCTTTGGCTAGAAGACGATATGTCTGAATTGGGAGGACTTGCTGTCNGAGTACATTTTATTTTTTTTTGTTTTTGGCATGTAGAAGATGTAGTAACATCGGAAGCATGTGATATGCTTCCGACATCTCTTTGGCTTGAAGAAGACATTTCTGGTTTTAGAGGACATGCTATGCTTTTAACTTCTCTTTGGCTAGAAGACGATATGTCTGAATTGGGAGGACTTGCTGTCTGTTCGAGTGCAGTATCACTTGTAATACATGTGGCTATATCGGAAATAGTTACAGATCCTAATGAATTTCCTATAGTGCTGTCACCATCTGTACAATGAGATGCAACCTCTGTGTTTTCTATTTCAATTTCTTTAGATTCAGGAACATCACAGCTTACGTGACTTTGATATAACACAGTTTTTTTTTTTTTTTTTTTTTACAGAAGCATAGTGTCTGCCCGTATCTCTAGGTCTGCTGCTCATATCAATCTGTATATAAAATAGAAAAAAAAAATTACAAAATAAAATCATGACTGAGGAGTAACCTAAAAACTAGTGATGAAATCTCTCCCCACTAAATAATGGTAATTTAAAACCAGCCGGTCTACTATGTTATAGTGTTTGCGGGCAGTATCCCTGCAGCATCAGGGCTGAGGAGTTGGATCCAGAAGTTATCATAATATTATATTGTCACCAGAAATATACCTGCTTACAAAATTTGAGCTCAATTAGTTAACGAGAAATAGGTGAAATTTTGATTACGAGATTTAAAACAAACAAAAATCAAGCTTGACACTTCGAACTTTGGACCGGCCAACTTATACTGGTGGTGTCACGCTTGACATGCACTGGACTGTACATTGTGAAGTTTGTGAAGCTAAATAAAACCATTTAATAATGAATTCGCATCGCCCTTTTGAGTTTCGGCCCTAAAACATGTCTTGTTTTTTAACTTGGTGCAGTATATTATGAACAAAATAAATAGCTTACCTTATTTTATTGTTGTAAAACAGTAGTATTATACATTGATATTGTATTAGCCCACAGTGATCAGCAAACAAAAACGATAACGCAAAATAAACGTAAGAACTGCAAAACTGCAACAATATGTAAAAAAAAAAAATTGTCCGAAAACAAAAAAAAAANACGCAAAATAAACGTAAGAACTGCAAAACTGCAACAATATGTAAAAAAAAAAAATTGTCCGAAAACAAAAAAAAAAACCTTCGCTCTGATGGCTTGTATCAAACAAAAGAAAAATAAAATAAATTTAATGTGGAAGAAACGACNAAAAAAAAAACCTTCGCTCTGATGGCTTGTATCAAACAAAAGAAAAATAAAATAAATTTAATGTGGAAGAAACGACTGACTGAAATAGTAGACTTATAAAATTAAATGTCCATTAGTTGCTTTCTTATTGGTAATCAATAGAAAACTATTCTAAACGGTTGGGTTATACAAACAGCAGACAGCTCGAAAACAATATTATGGGATTCCCCTTCAAGTATTGTGGTGTTGCCAACTTGCAACATAATATACTCGTAAAATGTATATGTTGTGGCCAGCGCTGACTTTTTGAATAACTACTACGTATTTCCATTGGACGGTGGGTGGTATATCATATCTTACCTACTTGATAAGATTATTTTTTTTGCACGGAGCGAGGCCCCCAAGGCGCGGGGCCCCTAGCATTTGCTAACTCTTGTTATGTGGCTAATCCGGCACTGAAGTTCACCTCAGGCAGTGACTCGGGAGATCCTGATGATACAGCAATATCTCAGTGACATCCTGTGTCCTCATGTTAGCCTTCATGAGAGAACATTCTGGTAGAGTCTTTCAAGACAATGCTTGTTCACACATGGTGCATGTGTCTATNTGTTAGCCTTCATGAGAGAACATTCTGGTAGAGTCTTTCAAGACAATGCTTGTTCACACATGGTGCATGTGTCTATTAAATGCCTGTGTCTTGTTGAGGTACTGACATGGCCAGTAAATTCCCCCAATGAGCCTTGATAGAATGTGTGGGGTCAGCTTGGCTGTCAACTCCGACCCATTGCGTTCCTGTAGGATAACCAGGATCATTATGACAGCTGTNTTGGCTGTCAACTCCGACCCATTGCGTTCCTGTAGGATAACCAGGATCATTATGACAGCTGTTGGCCAGCTTGCCTTAGGAGAGAATAAAACTGCTGTAAGACTTCCTGAACTCAATCACCATGTGAATTCAAGCGTGAGATACGGGGTCGGTAGTAGGCCCGTACTTCTAACTCTGTGGTCCATGCAATCTGATATTGTAATAGTCGCATGACCTTCCAAANAGTCGGTAGTAGGCCCGTACTTCTAACTCTGTGGTCCATGCAATCTGATATTGTAATAGTCGCATGACCTTCCAAAACTTGCAATTTTGTTTCATATCCACAATTCCCGGTGCTCAGTTTTTTGACCAAGAGTGTCCATTTTTAGTGTGTGGAATTTTTTGTTGATCAGTATGAAAAAAATTATTATTGTTACTTAAACGCCATGTTTAATATTGAAGGTACAGAATTTGTCAGATCCTGGCCAGAGCTTGATATTATCTCTTGATCAACTTGCAACACGTTTTTCTGTGTTACATATGACTTTCTGATGCTAAAAGTAAAGGTCTTGCATCATGGTGAATTTGTGAAGTTGTTTTTCATATTTTTTTATATTTTAAAAGTCCCTGTAAAGTATTTTTTGTTGTTTATGGACCTGTTTTCTTTTTTGTTACAGAGAATGACAGTTTCACCACATTTGAAGAAATTTTACAGATCGCAGTTTCCAGAGATGTTGATTTTATTTTGCTTGGGGGTGATTTGTTTCACGACCATAAGCCATCACAAGTTTGTTTGTATCGCTGCATGACTCTTATTCGCCAGTACTGTATGGGCGACAGGTAATTAACATTGATTGTGAACTTTTATATCTGCAACACTCTTGTTTTGGTAATAGGACCTGTTAGTTTTCATTTCATACTCGACAGTAGATGGCAATTTCCCCCCCTTTTTTTGTATCCTTTCCCTTAAACTCTGTTTTGACTCTTGCGTGTATTTTTTTGGGTTTTTGAGTGAATATACCCTAAGAACTTTGTGCAATGGTATCATGTAGGTTGTTAATATTCATGTTGTGTGTACAGGATGAGTCGTTAATGTATGCTAATCTGGCATGAGTGGAATCCTTAGGACAAATAAATAGGGAAACATATATATGACCTAGGGCCTAAAGTGATTTCTGAGGGCGGTATATGCCCTAGAACATTGCGACTGGAAATGTGTTACGAAACGATAAATTGGAAACAACTTGTGATAAAGCAATGAAAATTAACATACAGGCAAACGTTTACAAGGCACATTACCACACAAAACGGCGTTACGGAGAGTACACCNAGCAATGAAAATTAACATACAGGCAAACGTTTACAAGGCACATTACCACACAAAACGGCGTTACGGAGAGTACACCCGTTCATACATTAAATAGGGGTTAGCACCCTCCAATTGCTTAGAACTTTGTAACCCTGTGCTTGAAGCAGTGCGACATGACATGTTGGTAATCAGCATGTAAAATGCAATAAATTTTGCCTTCGTAGTATTTGCTAATCCTAACCTTTAATGCCAAAATCACATGTTTTTGTTGGACGGCAGATTAGTGTTGCGTTGAAAGTAGCCTGTACCATTCATTGTGGCGAAAGNAGCAATGAAAATTAACATACAGGCAAACGTTTACAAGGCACATTACCACACAAAACGGCGTTACGGAGAGTACACCTGTTCATACATTAAATAGGGGTTAGCACCCTCCATAAATTTTGCCTTCGTAGTATTTGCTAATCCTAACCTTTAATGCAAAAATCACATGTTTTTGTTGGACGGCAGATTAGTGTTGCGTTGAAAGTAGCCTGTACCATTCATTGTGGCGAAAGNAAAAATCACATGTTTTTGTTGGACGGCAGATTAGTGTTGCGTTGAAAGTAGCCTGTACCATTCATTGTGGCGAAAGACATACCAACTTACAACGTGGTTCATATTTGTGTCCTAATGCAGGTAAATGACCCTGTAGAAAACTGTGGTATTTGGGGTGGTTAACACTGGTTTAGAGTATTATTGCTTTATGTGGAATGTGAAGAGTTTATATGGTTATAGCATATGCTTGAAGTGTGAGCCACCCATCTCCATACGTGCACAAACGCAACTCTCATATGACTGGTGCACATGCTGCAACATATTGGCCCATACAGTATGGCATGCATCTTGAATACGTTGCCAGAGATCATCCACATTGTCCACGTCAGTTGCATACACTTGTGCTTTCAGGTGACCCCACAGGTAGAAGTCTGACAAAATGGCGGTCATCCCATGCTGTGGTCACATTGTGTGGTCCAGTACTGGCTTGCCGCTGCATACGACCCTCTTCTATCCACTGGTACCACACACGCATCATTGTCTTAGCAGCATGCCCTGTACGAGCCAAAATGTCACGGTATGACAAACCTGTTTCCTGGAGACTGATCATTTTGTCCCTTTTTGAATTCGCTCACATGCTGATATGGCACACTTTGTCGTCAACGAGGCATACTGGCACTTGCTTTCACTTCGCTTGATGGGTCTTCACCGACTGAGCTTGGCGTAACATGGACCCTTCCGGTCACACTAGAGAGGGTGCTGCTGGGTCTATGTGTACGCCATCTCTCTGCAGTCGTAATCACTTATTACTGGTACATTGTTCTACACATATTCAGAGTTTGGATTCATTTGGGCCATTTTTTCTGGGTGTTACAATTTTCACAAACAATAGTGTATGTTTGTGAATTTACCATATACACTTATTTCTAAGCTGCACATTTTTTTCTGAAAATATATTTGAAAAAAAAAAAAACCGTGTATCTTAGAAGTAAGTACCATCAAATTTTTGGCCCAAAATTTTTTTAGTGCATCTGTACTATTTTTTATATTATTATTTTTAGTTTTTATGGCCATGCCATATATAGTATCTTAACAAATTAAAATATTCATTTTCAAATTTTTTAAATAAAGTAGATAAGTTTTGAAAAATTTTCATGATCCTGAATAAAATGATTCAAGTAAGGTTTACATACTACGAGAAATTGGTCATGAAGATGCTTGTTCTACAGATGGAATTGTATGCAGGACATGAAATATGGTTTTTCGAAATAATTTTGTACAGAACATATTTCATACATGCCCCATAATGTGGAAACATCCTNAAATTTTCATGATCCTGAATAAAATGATTCAAGTAAGGTTTACATACTACGAGAAATTGGTCATGAAGATGCTTGTTCTACAGATGGAATTGTATGCAAGACATGAAATATGGTTTTTCGAAATAATTTTGTACAGAACATATTTCATACATGCCCCATAATGTGGAAACATCCTCCACAAAACAATGGAAATTTCCCTTATAGCCGATCAGANCTCCACAAAACAATGGAAATTTCCCTTATAGCCGATCAGAGGGATGTGTCTTCGCGAAAACAGGATCTAAGGTGGCATGCTGTATCCTTACCTGTAATGAAAAGCGCAATTATCTAGTGAGAAACCTACCTACTGCATGTGGAGTAACAGTGCTGCTATCTAGCGGATCATGCAACAGCTACATGCTGGCAAAACAGTGCAGCCATCAATCACGTTATAATGGAATTTCAGGAGATATGCTGTTTCTTGAAACTAGTTTATAGATTATCTTTAAAGGAAAGTAATCCGTAAGTGGTATAGCTCAAAAATTTTATTATATTTGCAATATTCTTTTTAAAAAATACAATTAATGATACTTTAAGATAAATAGTCGTTTACACTGCAATTCAGTTTTCAATACAAAAAATATAGCTGCAATTTACTTTTCAAATGGTATGCATGCGTCTGCCATGTGTACTGTATTTGTTGTTAAATGGGATTAAAGCGCAATGCATAATTTATAGTGACAAAAAAATGTGCATTATTTTCTTTCTTTAAAAGAAATGTAATTTTGCATAATATAAATGAAATACAGTGGCTGGGAAGGTATTTGATATTAATGTATCAAACTTGGGCTGTTGGAGAGAAGCATGCAATGCAGTTATTTACTTCCTAAATCGCAATATTCTCCTTTGGCAGAGTGAAATATGTTTCTTTCAATTGAAAACCATTTATAATGAAGGCAAAATTAAATTTCCTACTAAAATGGTGGTTTAACCTGTGGCATTATATATATTTAAATAATTTTTTCCCAGAATTTTTCCAAAAATCTAGTTGCAGCTTGGAATTGATGGTAACTTGGAATTGTGTTAATACCGTATTTAAAATAAATTTAATATGATAAAATGTAAAAAAAAACCTTTGAAATTGATCAGTATCACCTCAGTTTACCGTATTGGGTGTTTTCCTGATGCGACTAGTTTACCCTAGGTTCTAGCGATGCTCAGTCTGGTTCAGGTGCCCCTGATGGAGTGAGTTGTTCCTTCTACGAAGGAGCAAAATGTGAATTAATGGCTTGTGATCTGTGATCAACTGGAAAGGCAGACGGGCAAAGCCCCAATGAAGAAATATTGACTAGAGTTAAGATGGTTGTTGTACTGACCCGGAAATGCTTCATGCTTTGGGATTGGAAAACTTTGTTGCTAACTTCGGTACAAGACATCGTGTTTAATGCAATTTCCTCCACTGTTAATATAAATTGTGCAATTATAAATTTGCATTTGTAAATATGTCTCATTGCATTTCGCTGTTGTATTTCTTGTTTATTTTTGTTTGCACCAGGCCAGTTGCTGTTGAATTCCTCAGTGACCAGTCTGTCAACTTCGAGCACTTGAACAACCCAGTTGTTAACTATGAAGATCCCAACCTCAACATTTCCATTCCAATATTTTCCATCAATGGAAACCACGATGACTGCAGTGGTATGTTCATTGAATCAAATTTATATCTTCATAAACAGCTGAAATTCGTTGCCAAGTGTGTGAATATTTATGATTTTAAGATTTTTTGTGTCTTAGTTATGAATTAATTTTTGAAATTTCCAATCACAAATTTTTTATATGTCCCACATTGGAGATATATTTTTGTGTGTGAACTATATGTATCTCTTTTTATCTAAAGAAATAAGAGTAAAATGTTGGACAGACAAGCATTTTGCAAGAAAATTATTTTCAAGAAACTACAGTGATAAATAAATTTATGGTTGCTCACCAGGTTGTTCAGAAGTAAATGGTTATTTTCATACCTCCCAAAATAACTGAATTTCAGAATAAAATGCACATTCAGCCAAGTGAATAAAACATAGTTGATGCTACCACTTTGGTTATATTAAGTTCTACTTTCCTTTGGTGTGATTAAAAGGTAGCAACACAACTGCCCCCTATATTTCACCGTTGATGTAAATGAAGTGATAATACATTTTTTTGAAGTCTGAGGGAGGGCACACTCCACTTTTGTTAGTTATCAGTTGCATTCATCATGACGATGTTTATGCATGTGAGGGAGAGAAAAACATATGGTGAAAGAAGAATACATATTGAGTAGGTGTAAGGAGTTGATGCTTTTTGAGACTGTAAGTGTTGATGTTATAGCATTAGAATTTCTGCCAAATAGTGATGAAACTGGTGGGTGGGGGGGAGCACCTACCCCACAAAATCACATGGAAATATTCCTACGTTATACTGCAGATCCTGGATTTCAGAGTGGAGTGTCGGATGTTCAGTACGTTATGGAACATATTTTCGAAAAAGGTCACAACTGGATTCATTTCCCCAGTACTGTGCGTGAAATGAACAATGCCAAGTTGCTGTGGCAAATACACTTTAATTTACCAACTGTTGTGGGTGCATTAGATTGCACTCGGATAGAAATAAAATTTTAAAAAATCAGAGTTTGGAGACAAATACATTAATCGGAAGGAGTATACTAGTATTAATGTTCAGGCGACATGTGACCCAGAAAAAACGTTTACAAGCTTTAGTGCCTATTGAGCTAGAGCTGTGTGTATGGTGCAAGGATATGTCTGAGGAATTCTATATAGGACATAACATCTTGATTTGACGGCACTGCACGTTTGCTTGGTGGTTGTAGGCACATTGCTGATCACACCATTGAAGCCAACTGTAGGCAACATTCAATGTAGATTTAATCACAAACATTCCAAAGAAAGCGTAGTAATAGAAAGAGTGTTTTGTCGGCTCTAACAAAGGCTTCCGAGCCTTAGTAACTGTGTCCGACTCTCACTAGATTATCAAAACTAATAGTGCGCTGTGCTGTGCTGCACAATGTCACCAAACACCGTAAAGATACCCGTGAATTGGAGGACCTGGAAAAAGGTGGAGATTATGGGTGTNGCTGCACAATGTCACCAAACACCGTAAAGATACCCGTGAATTGGAGGACCTGGAAAAAGGTGGAGATTATGGGTGTCTTTAAGGCGAAGGTATCACAGAGATATATGAGAACAGTGCAATAAAAGTGTGGTGAACAGAAGTGATGGGATGTGTTCAATTCTATTTAATTTATATACATGTTAGGATGTAAGAATTTATGTTGTACATGATTAATAAAAAATAGTCATGTATTCATGTATAGAAAGAACATAATAATAAAATACACAAAATATAAAGTATAATAANATTAATAAAAAATAGTCATGTATTCATGTATAGAAAGAACATAATAATAAAATACACAAAATATAAAGTATAATAAATATATGTATATTGTGATACAGGCAGTAGCCAGGTATGAACACACATCCTGGTTGATGGTATGCACATCTTTAGGCCTGTCATACAGTTTGCATTGCTGGGCGTGCTGCAACATCATCTGTGGTCACAGCTGGACCTTGTGAACCGTTAATTTGCTTGGTTCATATTTATTTATTTCTTCATTTGCATATTTATTTTCATATTGGTTAATTTATTATGATGGAAAAGAAAAAGGATGCTACAGGTAGTTACAATTTCACTTTACCATTTCATAAAGAATCTGAGGTTTCTTCATTGTCCCTTTTTTTAGTGCAGTGTTTATTGAGATTTGCTAATTCCTTTCTAACCTACTTTCCGAAGGAAAGATAGGCTTATTGAGATCACTTTCCTATGTGTGTGTTTCTGTGGTTGTGTCTGTGCGTGTTNCCCCCTTTTTTCAATTTTTGAACGCGTCAACAGAATTTTACCAAACTTGGTACATATATAATACTTAGTAAGGACAGCTGACTTTTATAGTTTTAGACCATGTCGGGCACTTACTTTAAAAATGGCAACAATTTTGAAATTTGTGGTATGTCCTATCTCGGGAACCATTCAATCGATTTAAACCAAATTTTGTATGCTGGTAGAGCATCGTGTAACCATTAAATTTTGAGATCAATATTGTTGTTGCTTTGCAATTTTGTAAAATAGCACCAAATGAAGAAATAAAGATTTTTTATGATATTCAAAAACTATTATACCTATTGTCACCCAATGTGGCAAGTAAGTAATAATATGATAGGCCAAGTTAATGTAAGTTACTAAACTAGATTAGGTACTTACTTTCAAAATGGCATCCATCCATTTTTTTTTTTTGTGGTATATCTGCTATACCATTTAAACAATTTCGACCATATTTTGTATATTGAAAATGTATGTTAGCATTATATATACCAACATACAACCACTTTTGTCTGTCATTTTTGGAATATAGCACTATACTAGTAAATAAAGTTGTCATATATCTGTAAAACATTTACCGATCCTACCAAATTTGGTGAACAAGTAGTACTGATGCAGATGGTGTTAAGTAATATGTTTTAAGCATGCCGGACACTTATTTTCAAAATGGCGGCCATATAGTCATTTAAGCTTAGAATGCTACATCATTGAAATTACGTAATCCATTCCAACATAACTTTCTATTTTGGCAGTAGATATTACATCTATCAATTGTATCTACATGGAGCATATTTTCTCCGCCATTTTGTAAGATATCATGGGAATAAATAGTTTTTATGTCATATCTCAGGAAACAATTGACTGATTCCTATCAAATTGGCAAACAAGTAGTACGGAGGCAGATAATGTTAAGTGGTATGTTTTAAGCATTTCAGACACTTATTTTCAAAATAGCGGCCATATAGCTATTTTTAGTTAAGAATGCACTATCTTCAAAACCATGTTATCAATTCCAACTTAACTTTGTTTGCTGGCAGTACGTATTAAAACTATTAACTATGTCTATGCGGAGCATCTTTTGTCCTATTTTGTAAGATAGCAACATATGAATAAGTAAAGTTTTTAAAACAATTGACAGATTCCTACAAAATTTTCCAAACAAATAGTACTGCAGCAGGTGGTGTAAACTGGTATGTTTTTGTAAGTCAGGAACTTATTTTAAAATTTCATGCTTGCAGTGCTTATTACAACCATTAAATATGTCTATGCTGAGCCTCATTTATCTGCCATTTTGTATGATAACCCCACCAATAATCAATAAAGTTTTTATGTGATGAAAGAATCTCAGGATGAAATTGGAAGCAAAAGAAAGTCAGGTGATTTTGGGCCTTCCACAAAATAAATGGCTTGTACAGTGTCATCAGTTACGAATAAACCAGAACCCTGTTTGAAAAACCAAGGGCCAAATTTGAGCCGTGAAGAAAAGCTGTTCATGTTTCTCTCATCACTCTGAATAGAGCTCTCTGTTTTTGTTAAATGTCATACCTACATTTGAGAAAGTGAACATAATGTTTCAGTACCGCAGATCCATATTTTGGGAGATATTCTTTTTGTTTTGTTAAAACAGCTTGTAATAGATGCGTCTCTTTCGTTACATTGCATAAATCTTAAAATCGTATTACGTCGGAGTTTCCAATCCGCGCATCTTGTAACGTTCAGCCGCTTACACTGCCAACTGTTTATTTGCCACGACTTGCTCAGGGTAGAATACACGAGACTCAGTTAATTGAACACTAGTTAATTTTGAAATAAAGTTCAAGTTCGAAGTTAGTTTGTTCTATACTTTATTTATCATTTTTTGAATGACACAGTTCACAGATGAATTACCGGTATTCAGAGTACGAACTGTACCGAGATAAATATCCAAGTACAGAACAGCGTCACAGTGGTTTACCGTTTATTAATGTCTAAAAACTTGCATCGCAAGACTAATTTACGAAGGCAGGAGGGATGTTCGTTCCCTCCTGGCACCCTAACGACCTCCCACACCGGCGGAAATAAGTTTAAGACTTTAGGTTAAGTTGAAATGATGTGAAAAGAATTAACGGTCGCGGGTGCTTGCCGGTGTGGGTGAAGTACTTCACGCCTGATGCGTCTTCTTACGCTCGATGCGTCCTCTTCGACGGTTGGTTACCTTCTTTTTAGGCGATAGACCCCACTAGTGTATATATGCAGGCCTATCGCCCCCTTCTCCTAGATAAGCACCTGGCATCCAGCATCTGCCAGCAGCGTCATCTAAACTGCACGTGTCCCGCGCTCAACACGTTATCGACTGCTGCGCCGTCAACAGAAACTAACCTCTCGTACAACAAAAACTTGTTGACTTTGCCTGAAACTGCGCTGGAGGAACTAAAACTGTAGACGCATTCAAAATCCCGATAACTAACCTCTCGTTTCATATAAAATTTGGATGACGCAGTAAAACTGCGCAGAAGGAACTAAAACTTGTCGACGTCGCTGTTATCAGAAACGAACTAATCTAAGTAATGCTAACACTTCCCAAAACACTGAAAACAACTGACGTCCGAAATGAAACGGTAACCGGACTACTGATAAAACGCAAACAGCAGACGTCCGCCCTTTAACCTACAAATGCACACNATGAAACGGTAACCGGACTACTGATAAAACGCAAACAGCAGACGTCCGCCCTTTAACCTACAAATGCACACGTCTGCCTGAAAAACAAACACGGGAAACGAGCTACCACGGCTTTAAACTGAAATACGATAAAAATATTACGACGCTTTCCAGAGCTTCATACACCCGAAAAATTACGAATATTGCATCATTACAAGCTGCTGTCAAAGTTTGTTAAGCCTACTGTTATCAAGCATAGCAATGTGCTTGAGGTTCAATACCATTGTGTTGAAAATCAAAGGCAATATTCTGACTTGGTTATTGGATATGAGTCTGTTAGAAACTATTTTTGCACTTCATGCGACTAAATTGTCATTAAGTTCCCTATGAAGTCTGAAGTTTTAATGAAGTTAAGTGTGGCAAATATTGACAAGATTCAGAATTCTAGTTTCTCTGATGTGGAGTACTTCCTGAATTTATTTCCAACTATGTTGCCTTTTCATGGCAGTGAAACAATGGCTATGACAATGGATATACTCCACAACCAGTTCATTTCTCTTCAGCCCGAAGATGTTTCATCTGCGACAATCCAGAGTGACAACGTAGGTGAAAAATGGGCTTTCTTACGATTCCTCACAGTAATGCAGAGTGCAAAGTGGTCTTTAGTGTAATTAAGAAGAACCGGGCCCGTTTAGGTCACAGTTTTCAAATGACTCCCTTGAAAGTTTGGCACTAATTAAATCCAGACAAGTGGGTGCCTGCTATGAGCAGATATTCAGTAACAAATTCTTACAAAAAGCTAAGAAAGCAACTTTTGTATCCCTTAGGTGTTCTTATGTACTAGTGTAAAAATTGTGTATATATAGTAAGTAAATATCTTACAACTGTTGATTTGATAGACATAACATTTATAAAGTAACTGCCATAATTTGGTACCTCAATAAGTATAACTCTTCTCAATGCATATTGTTGAGGTAAGCTGATTTGTGTTGAAAATATATTATTATTGTAATTTGTAATTTTTATACATATTTAAGTTAATTGGTAGGCTAGAAAGTTTTTGTATGCATATTGTAACCTTTGGTAAAACCTTTAATGTATATCTTTTATTTTAAATACTAAAATCTGGAGAAAAAAAATTACATTAAATTTATGCTAAAATAATAAAATAATTTGTTTAAATGTTTACTGCATTGGAAATTTCAAAAGTTGGCAAGTCTGCACTGAGTTACACTCATCTTCATTATAAACAATATACATGAGAATTTCTGTTCATTTTTTTTTGTAAGTACCATCATTTCTCAATACTTTATGTTGAATTAATTTGTATGAAAGAAAACCTAGATGCATTACACATGGTAGTCTTGATGTTGCTGAGTCCCAAGAATATGGAAGGTGAAGGATTTCTTCATAACTCTTGATCACTTAAGATTTTGTTTTCTAATTTTTGCTGCATGGAGGTTTCTTTGTCTGCTAAGAGCAGAGGACCATTCCTGTTGACCAATGATGACTTCATTTGACACAACTGCCATTGGACATCTGCAGTAGCCTATTGGTCTGCCACCCATGAGCCCCTACACGATTGCATCATGACATGTGATGAAAAATCGATTCTGTATGGCAATTACAAGTGAAGTGGGCAGTGACTGCATGTTAATGAAACCACCCTAGCACTTTATCCAAAATCAATGCTTATGCCACGCAACATTTAGCTGTTATCGTGGTGGACATTACTGGGTGTTTTTCATTACAAATTCTTTCCTACAAGGGGAGCGGGCAAGGTGGTGTAGTAGTTAGACTACCCTCCTCCCACCTAGGCGAATTGGGTTCAATTCCCGGCAGGGCGGCTCCCGGATTTTCGCATGTGGGAATCATGCTGGACAATGCTGCTGGTCGGCGGGTTCTCTCTGGGATCTCCTGTTTTCCCTGCCCTTTCATTCTGATGCTGCTCCATGCTCACCTCACTTCACCCTCATCAGCTCTTAAGACCTCGATGTTAAGAGCCGCCCAAATCTCTTCTCACTTTCCTCCCGGTCAAGCCCTTACCACTGTCGTGTACTGTGCAAAAATTGTACATTTAGCCAGCTATTGACTGTAACACTGTGCACTGTGTCTGTAACACAACAATTTCTCATAATTAATAAAGCAGACATTTAACTTTTCTGAGGACAGGAGTTAAATTTCAAAAGTTGCACTTTCATGTGGTGCTTTGAATTATTTTGCACAAATTGATTGCAACAGTACTATTGCTTGGTTTTGCTTACAGTAGCGTAAATTTTTTGCAGTGCCATATCAAAAGAATGTGTGTAATGTGTGTGTGTGTGTGTGCTATAGCTGTTGGTGTGTCTGCGATGGATGTGATTGGTACCACAGGACTGGTCAATTATTTTGCCAAGTGGAATGATTTCAAAAAGGTGGACATTTCACCGCTGCTGATGCAGAAAGGGGCCAGTCGCCTTGCGATATATGGTCTGTCCTACATGAATGATGAGCGACTCTCTAGGCTCTTCAGGGATGGGAAAGTAAGTTTATCTTCTATTTCTTTATGTTTTAATTAATTTTCTTACTATATATTTGTGTCTGTCTTTTCTTCTTTGTCACTATGTTTATAATAACTTGGGGGAAATTGTGGTTCCCTTCCATCTTCGTAGTTTAAGTGTATGCGTTAATGGTAGGTTTGAGCGTGTATATCATCAATTTGATTCTGATTCATTATTTTTCATTTTGTGTTTTTTGAACTTGTATATGTTCATCAGGTTGCAAAAATTGTCAATTTGTTATGGCGTAGATGAAAAATATTGCAATCTTAGTAATATTAAAATTCCAAATTTTTTATTTTAATATTCAGGAAACAAAGTTCTCAGACACTTGAAAAATACATTTATATTATAGCCACCTTCTGTAGTTTTGCATGTTATGAGGTAAATAATTAAATTTGTTATATTTATTCAAATCTAAATCATTAGCACTTAAGAAATACAGATAATTTGAGTAATGTAAATAATGTTAGTTCATAAAGTGGCTCTTCGGCTGGAAATAAAGTTTTTGTTTTCAGCTACTGTGCTGTTGCTTGGCTGGTGATCCCAGTTCCCTTGGCCTGCAACAGGTGGTAGAGCAGTCGCCACTTTTTTTGTTGGTCTTCTGAGATCACTCCTAATGCAGCTGGGAGATGATATTTTATTGCCCATCATTTTATGTTACTCTCGTGATAGTTTTAATATTGTACAATGGCCATAAGTAAATCATTACATTCATTGCTTGCAGGTTCAAGGAAAATATGTATAGTTTAACCTATGTACTAACATGGTAACTGCAACATAATGAAAACTTAAAACATTGTCTGCTTTTTTGGCATGAAATTACACATTTTGGATAAGTAATTTAGTGGCTGACTTTTAAGCACTTGTGCAGTGCTTTTTTATTACAAATTGTTTTGATAGATTTGTGAGATAATTTTGTTCTTATTTTAAATTAATTGACTGCAATCTCTATTTGACATTATTTTGAAAAATTTTCTTTCATTAATATTTTTTTGAGGTTGATATTTTTTTCCTTTCATGTTTGTGGTTTTATTGTTATCAAAGATGATTTGACAATTTTTGTAGTAAAGTTTATCCAAAAATTAACAGAAAATGTGATAGTTACAAATATCATTATAGATTATCTGGGATTCATTTCTTGTGATATTTGAGAAATATTGTTTTTATAAAGTAGCTAAGTTAATTACTTGCATAAACCAATGCAGTATTTTTAGTGTTTTGTTCCACTTATTTACTTATTTATTTGTCAGGAATTTAATTGCTTACCCACATTTTGAACTGGCACTTCATTGCCTCACAATCTTCATGGCACACGTACAATAAGATTGTAATTTGTGAACACAGTGCTGGTCTGGTGCTGATGTCTGCAAGCCATTGGCCAATGCCACCAGCACTGTACATCCTTACACGCAGGGGCAGATCCAGACACACATAACAGTCCTCTCCTCCCNNAACACCATCTACGTGCAAACTATCGCATTGACCTAAAACTGTCCTGTACATGTTTTAAAACTGAAATGAAATGCAGAAATACAGTGGAACCCTGTTATAACATCCTCTATTATTAAAATATTTTCCTGCATAATAAGCTGCCTTCTCTTGGTCCACAAACATGTCTTTCAATACAAAATTACCCTTTTATAAAGTTTTCCCTTATACAATACTGACATTTGTTGGGGCCCTTGAGAAATGTCTATAACCGGGTTCTACTGTAATATCAGAATTATTCTTAATATTTTCATTACTGATTTTATTTTATTAGTTTTTTTTTTTTCCTTCTCAAAAAACACGATGAATAAAATTCTCCCCTCCCGTGGCCATGAATCAAAAGTCTAGCCGAGCACCTGCACAATGGGAAAATAACCGCCAATACCCTCCCTCCCCTCAAAAAAAGTCTAAATCTTCTCCTGGTAATGTGGCATGAGACAGCACTGCACAACAATGTCACTTTAGACCATAGACTAAAGATGAGGTAGACCGCTTATTCGTCTTCTGCGCATGTACCAAACATTGACCTCCCTCAAAACAATACAACTGTCAGTCATGTGATCAACAGTGATGAACATGTTTATTTATATCTTAATTTTCAAAAGACAGGCACTTTTATTTGAATATAATAATCTAACCAATTTGAATTTAATCAAACTGCATTACAAATTGATTAGGGGAAATATACAAACATATTAAAGTTCTTGTGTTCTAAACAGTGTTCTAACCTCAAACACAATTCACGCGGTTTTTGTTAGTTGTGTTGGTAGAAAAGCAGTTCAATGTTGGGACACGGAGACTTTGCTCTGCTTGGCCAGCGAGATCGCTCAACCCCATATTCACACTGTGTGTTAGACAATCAAATTTCAAAGGGGCAGTTGCGCATTGCAGCAAGGCCCTAATTATGAAAATGTGTAATTGTGAAATCATGTTAGTTGTAATATATATAACTGAGTTAATCATTTTGAAGGGACCAGCTGCAATTTAATGGTACCAGTATGTGAATACACAATCTTGTAATTTTACTTGAAAACCTTATTTTGCAAACATGTTCGCTGTTTACAGTGAGTATGGGTTACAAATTTAAGTGCTCGATGCAGCATAAAACTGCAATGGTATAGTAAATTTGCAATGCTTGATTTCTGTGTAAGCTGTTTACAGTTAATTGAGCACTTTCAAAAGCTGTTTAGAATCTACTTTTCTACACATTTATATCATTGCATTCTATTTAATAGTAACGTTGTTGAATATATTCAACCATCAATTTAATGACACTGCAAGATTTGTTAGGAATGCAAATATTTTATTAACATGTCTATTCTTAATTTTGTATGATAAAACAAAGTGACATAAATCCGAGGTCCGAAAATTCAAACACAGCATTTTAATGCGACATTAAGACATGGCACTACTTGTCATATATCGCTGCCAAATTGATGTGCAGTGTGCCAAAAATGTTTGAAGTGAGGGGCAGAGAATTTTTTTTTCAAAATGGTTGATTTCATAAGTGCTTAATTAACCAGAAATGAGCTCACAACTAATTATTACATCTGTCAGAATTAAGTTCAGGAATTTTAAATAGGAAATTTTATTGGCCCTCCTTATGTACAAACCAGGTGCAAATGCTTCAGCCATCCGTGCATGCAAAAGAATGGTTCAATTTGATGGTACTACACCAGAACAGGGTGGATCATGGGAAGTACACATTCATCCCAGAAGAAGCTCTTGCCGACTTCCTTGACCTGGTGATGTGGGGTCACGAGCACGAGTGTAGAATAATACCAGAGAAGAATCCATTGAAGAAGTTCCACGTTACACAGCCAGGTAATGTTGCCTTTTCACCTGGTGGCATCACGACACTGGTCATTTCATCACGTTTGTCTGACTCATTGACTGCTCAGCTATAATTTCATTTGTGTTCAAATATCCTTTAATTTGGTCGTATGTAGAAGTGCTTTATGTTTTTGACAGTTTAAATTTTTTTTTATTTTGCCATGATGACCCTGCGAACGTTCCTGAAAGTAATTAAATTTAAGGGTTACAAACACAGTGAATGTTTGACACCAATGCATTTTGGGAAACCAGCTTCTACGCTTTGNGAGTTAATCATTTTGAAGGGACCAGCTGCAATTTAATGGTACCAGTATGTGAATACACAATCTTGTAATTTTACTTTAAAACCTTATTTTGCAAACATGTTCGCTGTTTACAGTGAGTATGGGTTACAAATTTAAGTGCTTGATGCAACATAAAACTGCAATGGTATAGTAAATTTGCAATGCTTGATTTCTGTGTAAGCTGTTTACAGTTAATTGAGCACTTTCAAAAGCTGTTTAGAATCTACTTTTCTACACATTTATATCATTGCATTCTATTTAATAGTAACGTTGTTGAATATATTCAACCATCAATTTAATGACACTGCAAGATTTGTTAGGAATGTAAATATTTTATTAACATGTCTATTCTTAATTTTGTATGATAAAACAAAGTGACATAAATCCGAGGTCCGAAAATTCAAACACAGCATTTTAATGCGACATTAAGACATGGCACTACTTGTCATATATCGCTGCCAAATTGATGTGCAGTGTGCCAAAAATGTTTGAAGTGAGGGGCAGAGAATTTTTTTTTCAAAATGGTTGATTTCATAAGTGCTTAATTAACCAGAAATGAGCTCACAACTAATTATTACATCTGTCAGAATTAAGTTCAGGAATTTTAAATAGGAAATTTTATTGGCCCTCCTTATGTACAAACCAGGTGCAAATGCTTCAGCCATCCGTGCATGCAAAAGAATGGTTCAATTTGATGGTACTACACCAGAACAGGGTGGATCATGGGAAGTACACATTCATCCCAGAAGAAGCTCTTGCCGACTTCCTTGACCTGGTGATGTGGGGTCACGAGCACGAGTGTAGAATAATACCAGAGAAGAATCCATTGAAGAAGTTCCACGTTACACAGCCAGGTAATGTCGCCTTTTCACCTGGTGGCATCACGACACTGGTCATGTCATCACGCTTGTCTGACTCATTGACTACTCAGCTATAATTTCATTTGTGTTCAAATATCCTTTAATTTGGTCGTATGTAGAAGTGCTTTATGTTTTTGACAGTTTAAATTTTTTTTATTTTGCCATGATGACCCTGCGAACGTTCCTGAAAGCAATTAAATTTAAGGGTTACAAACACAGTGAATGTTTGACACCAATGCATTTTGGGAAACCAGCTTCTACGCTTTGTAAATCATCTGGAAATTTTTAACTCTGAATATCTTGTCTACAAGAAAACACCACTATTTGGTAACTTTGAAAGAAGAATCAAGAAGTAATAATAAATTGAGTATTTTAAAATCCCCAACGGTGTCTGCATAAGTTCATGTACTGTAAAAAAATTTTATTACTCAATTTGGATGTATGTCATTCATTTTTTTTTATTTAATATAAAATTTGGCATAATTTGCCACCGGGTGCTATTCTAGCATACATGAGCTAATCGGGAAAAAAAATCTTGGTTCAATATGTTTCATAAAATTTCATCCATCAAGCTATAAACAGTAAATGGGAAATTTCTTTCAAAAGATATTTGTGTTCCTTACACAGAAACGTGATTTATAAATGTTTTAGATAACAGAAAAGCATAAAATGGTTAAAAATAATTACATTTTTAACTTTGTAATAGGACTATGTACATATTTATGCATTTGTGATTCCATACTTGCTGTAATTTTTTTTGGGAAATAAATTTACAGTGGCAGTTCTGCGGTACAAGTGATTTTTCTTTGGATGCTGAAATTAAGTAGGAAATGTGTATTCCAGGTAGTTCAGTGGCAACTTCGCTTGGTGCTGGCGAAGCAGTGGAGAAATATGTTGGTATACTTGAAGTGTACAAAAAGGATTTCAAGCTGGAACCAGTCAAATTGGAAACTGTTCGTCCATTCGTAATGGATACTATTACTTTGTCAAAGTGCGATATTGAGCGTACTGTGGAAAACCCTTTAAAAAAGGTAAGATTATGGTTGCACAGATTTTTACACTCTTTTGCTAATAGATGTCATTCCGTTTTTGTGAAATTTAATTTAATGACACAAAAAATATTTATATATTTTTTAAGTTATTAAATTTAATTAATTTATTGTTTACATCTTTTTTTCATTTATTCAATTGTCATTATCCATTAAAGTGTCTATTTAATTATTTATTATTTTAATATATATTTAGTTAATTATTGTTATTAAATTATTATTTTTTACAAATACATTTAATAATTTTTTTAATACGTCTTGTAAATAATGAATTTTGTAGTTAGTATTTTAGAGAGAAGTGTAGAAACTGCTCTTATTATACCAGATGACCACAACTTGGTATTTGAAATGAATTATTCTATTAATATATTTCAGACAGCACACATGTATTTTCCAATAAAAATACACTCGTGAGCAGTTGAATTAGACACACTTGCCATGTTGGAATAATGTCACTGTAGTCGCCTCGTTTACGTTTTTAATGGAATAATACCCAGCCACGCATGGTTGGCATGTTGTCAGGCCTTAAACTGACCACCTGAGTAACATTCGAGCACAGAATGGGGAAGAAACAAAGTCCCAGCACATTTTATTTTGATCAGATATATGGGATGCTGTATCTTCAAAGTTGTGTAGGCACTGGGATTTCCATGCAGTGTTTGGTGAGTTCATGGATTCTGGTAAAACCACCACTGACAGGAACAACTGCAATGCCATACATCATATTAACAGGGATCATCATCGGCTAGCTCAGTTGGTTATAGCAGACAGACGGACCACAGTGCAGCAGATCGCTCGCCAATCCAGCAATGGACCACAATGACCTCTGAGGAGCCACCATCCAGAACCATCTCTTCGCTATGAGGTACAAAAGTCACTGCTCCATTAGGGTACTTCTACTTGCCACATGTCACAAGGCTCAGTGATTGATGTGGGTATGGGAACACCACCATTGGATCTTCAACTCAAAGAAAGAAGTCGACTGGATGGATTACTCGAGTTACATGTGTGTACACGCCAATGCCAGAGTACAAGTGCATTGTCAAGCATACAAAGCGATGGATCCCTTTCGTCAGGGTACAGTTCAGGCTGGTGGTGGTGGTATCCTCATATAGGGACTACTTATGTGGGATGAAATGGGTCTCCTGGTACACGTGCTATCGTCTCTCACCAGCAAATGATACAGGGACGTGCTGGCAGATCATGTGCACCCATTTCTGCGCCTACAACACCCTGCAAGAGACCTGTACCTATAGCAAGATAGTTCACTGGCCCACCACTCCCAAATTGTGACAGAGTGGTTGTATGAATACTCCATCGTGGACTTGAGGTTGCTTGTCTAGTCCCCGAGATCACCCAGCCTCAATCTTATTTAATGCATCTGGAATGCTGTGGAGAGATATATGTGCTCCGTGGATCCTGCTCTGACAGATCATGCAATGTGNTTATTTAATGCATCTGGAATGCTGTGGAGAGATATATGTGCTCCGTGGATCCTGCTCTGACAGATCATGCAATGTGAGAGGCTGTGTTACAGTCATGGATCAGTATGGCTCCAGAACGCTTCCAGTGCCTTGTCGAATTCATGCCACATTGCATCGCTGCCGTCATCAGGCTGAAAAGGGGTGCTAAACGCTGCTAGGCAGGTTTTTCTAATTTAGCTGCTCATGAGTGTACTTGAAGGGGGCTTCTAGTATCTCTGTCCCTTCTACTTTGTGTGTGTGCACATGTGCATGCATGGGTGCACACATGTGTGTACGTGCGCGCATGTTTTTTTTTACTGTAAAATTTCTCCTACTAGTAAGAGAAAATGATGTGCACAAAACTTGCCTAGAGAATTAGATATGTAAGTATAAACATAAACAAGCTTTGAAACCAAATCAACCCAAAAAAATAGACCAGTAAAACATGTGTCGAGGCCATTTTTCTGAACTGTCATAGAGCAGTTCTGGCAGGCAGGCTGTGTTGCATGCCCAAATTGCCAACTGTAAAAGTTTGAATGCAACATCCACAACTACACTGCAAACCATGTTTATGAATTCACGAGTTGTGAACACAACCGCTCACCACCANTGAATGCAACATCCACAACTACACTGCAAACCATGTTTATGAATTCACGAGTTGTGAACACAACCGCTCACCACCATGATGGTTGCAAGACGAGCTGGCACAATAGTGCCAACTTCGAGGATAGTGGAATCAGGGTGACCAGTTCCAGCAGCNTGATGGTTGCAAGACGAGCTGGCACAATAGTGCCAACTTCGAGGATAGTGGAATCAGGGTGACCAGTTCCAGCAGCATCATGAAACGCAGGAAGTTCAAAAATGGTACTCACAGTCACCACACAAATTCACTACACAATTTACAAAGTTACACAACCACACACCACTACACTACATATTTATATAACATGTCCAAACATACTGAAACAAAATATTACATGCACTTCTGCATGATGCTAACAAAACAAATATGAATATTTCTAATCATACACTAAAGACACGTATACAATTTCAGATAAATTTATTAATGGGGAAAAAAATACGAAGTCAAGAAGTGCAAGATACATGCATTATGGAGCTTTGATGTAATGAGTTGCTAACGTTGCAAAATTTAATTGAAATTTTTTAAAGAATTTATTTTTTATCAAAACTAGATAATTTTGTTTCCACCTTTTTATAAAATTCTATGAAGGGTAGCATGTTTGTTTAGCTTGAAGTTGGGATTTTTGCTTGGTATTTGTAATAAAGTTCATTTATTTCAGTTTAAGATAAAAATTCATGGTCCAAAACTAAAAAATAAATATTTCAATTTTTTTTATGTTGGTTATATGCCAAAATATTACATTTAAATTCATTGGTCTTAATATTTGTTTGCTAGCTGAAAAGGTAACATGGAACTACTGCAATAGTAATGTTTTAACAAATTTTGCACAACCATCATCTCAAAAAACCTTTTAATCAAAACTTGGTAAATCAGTATTAATTAAGTTAGTTTGAGGAAGACCACAGCATGTGTCTGAAGACTACATCTGCTGCATGGCGTACCTTGCCGTACCATTGGTGCTTGCTTGAAAACACTAAAACAGCTCAAATTTATAGCATTTCAGGGCCTCTTCTTTCCTCCTCACGCTTTAGCAAGCCTAACATTTTTTTCGGCCAAAAACCTATAAATTAGGATGTTACATCAATTTCAGAACGAATAAACTCTTGGATCCCTAACTTTACGTTGAACTACGACAAGAACCCAGCTGAAAAAGACTAGAATGGATAGGGTCTTCCAAAAGTGTTCCAAAGTGTAGATAACTCTGAGAAAAAGTAACAAAACTGTAACAAAATTATATCATAATCTTAGAAAAAAGATTCTTTATGTGCTATGGACTTCTGATTACAACAAAAGTTAAACTTACAGTTCATACTTGGAGATGATGAAAAATAGTTTTATCTATATAGATTTTGATAAATGGTACAAACATGTTTTCTACTTACAAATTGCTATATCCTCCACAATCTGTAAATTTATGTAAAAAAAACTATTTTTAAAATCATTTTAACAATTTATTTTTGTTAATTTCAGTTCTGGACATTAGATACCCTGTTTCTTAAAGAATGCATTTTGTAACTATGGAAAAACAAACCAATAAAGTAAAAATTCAACATTAGTATGCATATATTAGCTAGTCACATATCTAGGGTGTATATGTATTGTCCAACCATTTGTTGTTGCTTTTGAAGTTATCTGTGTTCAGAGGTCAATGTTTCTGTGAATTGTACTGAAATGCAATATGTATGAAACAAATTGCCGGTCATGCAAAAGATTTACATATATGGATACTACTGAGAAACCTATTTAAAAGTGTCTCNGTATGAAACAAATTGCCGGTCATGCAAAAGATTTACATATATGGATACTACTGAGAAACCTATTTAAAAGTGTCTCCTTTAGAACTGCTTGCAGCATCATCCTGCAATCTTGAAAAGTTGTGTGTGGCCATTTTTTTTAAATTCACTAGCAATTCCTGTGGTTTTACTGGGAGCTGTCCGCATATATCACTCATAAGCTAATACAGTAAATACATTATATTTTGATGCTGTTCATGTGACATCCTAGTGTTAACTATTTTCCATAGTTTTGTGTTCATATGGGGAATAGTGCTCATACCATGTGTACCTAACCTAGAAGAATAAGAGAATTTTCCTCATATTCAAATACAACACTGCTACCGGTGCTTGATCAAATATCATTAGCTAGGTTTGGTTTTGTTAATATTCTAGTACAATATAGGTGCTCAATTTCATAAGAAAAAGTGATCGCTTCACAATGAAACCATTGTTTCAATGTCATTGCTATATAAAATTTATAAATGCTATGGAACAAAAAGTAAATGCAATAAAACTGCACAAAAAATACTATTTTCCACTATCTCTATTCACACTACTATTCTTATAATGCTACAGAGAAATGGAAAACATAACATAATTTGCTTTCTCACACGTCTCTCCTCTTTCCTCTCTCCCTTATCTTTCCCTTTAATTTTCTTCTCTCTCCTATCTTTCCCTTTAATTTTCTTCTCTCTCCTATCTTTCCCTTTAATTTTCTTCTCTCCCCTATCTTTCCCTTTCACTTTCTTCTCTCCCCTATCTTTCCGTTTCACTTTCTTCTCTCCCCTATCTTTCCTTTTCACTTTCTTCTCTCCGCTATCTTTCTTTTTCTCTTCTCCTTGCCTCTCCCTTCCCCCTCTTTCCCTCACCCCTTTCCCTCTTGCCTTCACCACTTCCCCTCTTTCCCTCACTCCTTCCCCCTCTTTCCCTCACACCTTCCCCTCTTTCCCTCACCCATTCCTCTTTCTCCTCTCCTTCCCCTTCTCTCCTTCCCCATATTTTTCTCTCCCCTTCCCCTCTTTTTCTCACCCCCTTCCCTCTTTTTTCCCCTTCATCTTTTCCCTCTTTTCCTCTTTCTTTTCTCCCTCTTTGCCTCTTACCACCATTCTCCCCCTTCCTCCCTTTGCCCTGCCTATCCCCCTCCCCCTTAACACCTCATCCTTTTCTTCATCCTTTTATCTTCCCCTCTCATCCCCTTCTTCCCCTCTCCACCACTTCCTATTCCTCTTCTTCCCCTCTCCCCCACTTCCTATTCCTCTTCTTCCCCTCTCCCACTTCCTATTCCCCTTCTTCCCCTCTCTCCCACTTCCTATTCCCCTTCTTCCCCTTGCCACCCCTTACCATTATTCCCCTTCCAATTATAACCCTCCCCTTCCCTTCCCAACTCACCCCTTAACTTCTCCCCCTCCACCCCTTAATCTTCTCCACATCTGCCCTTTAACCTTATCCCCTCCCCTTCTTCATCTTACCCTTCTCCCCACCACCCTTCCTCCCCTTACCCTTCTCCTCTTCCATTACAATTCTTTCCCCTCTTCCCCTTCTTTCTCCCTTCACTTCTTCCCCCTCTCCCTCCTTTATCTCACTTTCTTACCTTCTTCCCCTTCCCCTTTTGCCCCCTCCCATTTAGCTCTTTTCCCCTTCTCCAACCTTTCCATCTTCCCCTTTTCCCCACTTTTCCATCTTCCCCTTTTCACCACTTTTCCTTTTCCCCACTTTTCCTTCTGCCCTTTCTCCCACCTTTCCCTCTGCCCCTTTCTCCCTCTCCCCCTTTTCTCCTTCTTTGCCCACTTCCCCTTTTCTTGTCCCCCCCCCTTTTTTTTACTCATTTTCCACTTTTCTCTTTCCTTTTTTATTTCCCTCTTCCTCTTTCTTCCTCTCTCTAATTACTAAAACTTTAGAAGTATCTATTGCCACACACAGGTTGCACACCTGACCGAGTCTGGCATTTGCTGTATAGTTCAAAAGATATGACCAACGAAAAATGCCCCAGGCACCAGCTAGCTCAAGAGTTTAACCAAATTGTGCACCTGAAATCTTGGGTGTATGGTACTTTGACCAGTGTGGCAAGGCAGACACTGGTTACAGTGATTTGAATACTATGGGGATAAACTTAAATTATAACCAACCAGGAAAGCATTGCTGTAAGTTCTAAACTGCACACCATCTAGTGAAAGGAAGAAACTTGCCAAGGCACTCTACATTCACACACTGAGTATATAGTATGCCTTTTTTCCCTCACACATGTGGTTCACTTGTTCATGCTGGATATACACATTCTACATTTCCACATAACAAATATATACTGGAGCAGATATTCCCAGAAGCATGCTCATGGAGAATTAAGATTTGTGTGTCCTACATGGATCACTGCTCTTCAAGATGCTGTAGATTGAAAAAATAAAGTCTCTTGGATCTGTACACCTATTACTATACTGCTCGCAAGCAAAATGTGGTGGCCATTAAATGGAAGATCCAGTTGTAAATAACTGTGAAAAGAAACAAAATATTTAATAACTCACAAGAGACACGTGTCTTGCTTCAGTTGCAGCTTCTTTGAGACTACCTGCCATTGAAAAGAGGTTCCTTGAATTTCCTTCTATCCATTACATAAATACACAAAAATTGAACACAAAATTATATAAAAAGACAGGAATTCAAGTACTTACAGTGTAATACTTGTCCGACAGGCGCGCGCGCACACACACACACACACACACACACACACACACACACACACACACACACACACACACACACACACACAAAGAAAGACTGCATATTTTCCATGTGGTTGCGTGATCGTGACGCTTCGCTGTCTAAGCCAGCTTCATCAGGCGGCGGCGAGTTGTAGGACACTGCAGTATGATGGAAGGGCGCTCTCTTTGGTGGTAAACCTAGCAGTCAGGTGGTGAACTAGGAATTGAAAATTGGCCGGTATAGCTGATGAGTGTANCATGTGGTTGCGTGATCGTGACGCTTCGCTGTCTAAGCCAGCTTCATCAGGCGGCGGCGAGTTGTAGGACACTGCAGTATGATGGAAGGGCGCTCTCTTTGGTGGTAAACATAGCAGTCAGGTGGTGAACTAGGGTGGGGCGGGAAAACTGAAAATTGGCCGGTATAGCTGATGAGTGTGNAGCTGTGATTACCTTATGTTGAGGCCTGGTGGCTGCCTGGATTTTGTTATAAACTGGTGAACTAATTCCCAGCGTCTGAGTTCGGAGCTATTGCTTGAAGGTGGTAGGTGGTANGCTGTGATTATCTTATTTTGAGGTCCGGCGGCTGCCTGGATTTTGTTATAAACTGGTGAACTAATTCCCAGCGTCTGGGTTCTGAGCTATTGCTTGAAGGTGGTAGGGCTCTCACAACTCTGGTACTGCAGCAGGAATCAAAATCTTTGTTGTGTGATGCTGCATGTGCTGCAACTGGTTTGTCCTGTAGGTTATTGATGTGACCAGCTATGGCTTGTTTGGTGTCTGCTCTGTGGCCATTCATTCTCTGCCTGAGTGTGTTGGTGGTGAGGTCGATGTATTCTGCATTACAGTGTTGGCGCTGTTGCTGATAAATCAGATTTTCTGTTGCACAGTTGTAGTTGCCTTGGATGGGGTATGTACGGCTAGTGAGTCTGCTATTGAAAGAAGTTGAGGGTTGGTGGATGGCACAGGAGCCACAGCGTGAGCTATTGCAGGGGTAGGATCCGTTGGGGGTGATATTTTGGTCCATTTGGGGTGGACTGCAGCTTTGAATGAACCAGTTTGTTGCGGAGGTTAGGTGGCCTTTCGAAGACCAATATGGGTGGTTTGGAGAGCAGGTCTTGTGTTTGTGGTGAGGAAGCTAGAATGTTGTGCCCAGAGTGGATTGCACTGCCCACAACACCACACACACTTATCACTATCTACGAGAGGAGTTGACATGTCCATTCCCCTTTCCTGTTGTCTGTTGTCTGTTCTCAAATGCTCTCAGGGTGTTGCTGAGGTTAGGACTAGGTCATTGAAAAGGTTAGGAAGTACAATAATAAATCCATCATCATTTTTACAATTAAACAGCTCATATTACTAGCACATTGGCAAAACCACTATTGCCACACAATGAAGCTACAGGTAAAGAAAGCAAGGCATGCTTGTCACCTATCATTACAAAAGTCAGATGATGCCCAGAGTTGTCTTATGCATTCACCACCTATAAAAGGAGGTTTTGGATCTAACAAATACATTTTTGGATATACTGTAACTTATTCTTAATGACATGTTAACAAATTGATATAATAATATTTGCTGATATTTGCATTGAATACTTCATCATTGCATACACACAATCAGCAACAGTTTGTCATTGATGAGGGAAAATTTAAAAAAATATATGTAACATGTCATTATACAGTATTTGTATTTTTTTTTTTAGAGTGAAGCAGATCTTTCATTCCTTCTTGTTATGGCTCCAGTAATTTGATAGTTGTTTGAATTTCTATAATATTTTATTTATGGAGAAAGTTGAAGGAAATATAGCGTGACAACCAGTTGTGTTGGCAATACTCTAGTTTGATGGGTCACTGATGTCACTATCTCTCAACTGAATTAAACGCATTGCTTTCTTTTAAAATGTAAACTGTTGTTCATTGTGATGTGTTGCACCATGATGTCAATTGCTTGTTCTTTCTCTGAACCCAGCCAGAGATTTTATTTACTTTCTGAGAGCACATACTAAATTATTACATCATCATCAGTTAAAAACATTATTCATTGGCTCAAAATGAGAAGGCTGCTGGTTAGAAAGGAAGGAAATGCATTAGGTTATTGTCAATATGCATCGTTACTTTTTCCATTGGCAGCGCGTTCATTGTGTAGCAAAGCTTAAGTCATTGCATGTAAGAAATTTTGATATTTTCTCCTTTTTTATTTATGTAGAAATGAGATTCTTGCATCATGTATTAATTTTACACTGGCTTTATTGAATCATATGGATTTGGTGTATTTGATGTGAGAGCGACTGAAAATCAAACATAACTAAAAATTTTAAGTTATGTCTTAAATAGCACATACATACGTTCAGAGAAATATTTTATTCTTAGTTAACAAATCCTTGAATACCAAATAAAACCGAAAATGCATGTAAAATTAATTTCACTGTAAAATGTTTTCCTGTGTTTCCCAAAGGTTTGTTCATAAAGTGTACATTTTACATGATTATTTATTATGAACTGAAACAGGAATATTAAATTGTAAACCTAATGGGTTTCTAATACATGCAGTGTATTGACATAACATCAAGATCTTGATGATATTTTGTATGCCAACCAAACATTTTTTGGCTTGGCCAGAAATTAACGGTGAGAGCCTGGTTATAGATTATAATTACCTATATTTAATGAAGTTTATATGTTTGTGTTTGCAGGTGGAAGATTATGTAGCAGCTCAAGTAGAAAAGTTGATAGAGGAATCTAGAGAACAGTTGACAGGTGACGAAAACTCATTGATGCATGTTAATTCTCTATATTAACTGTTAAATGAATGTTTATTGATTACCACAGGGCACAGCTTTTGATTATATATTTTTTGTGAACACATGTTGCATTATATATATATATATAAAATAAATAGACAGAGGTGTTTTCGGTGAAAATATTTGCATGATTTTGTCACTTCTCAGAAGATTATTTTGTTATGTTTTTTGCTACTTTCTTACCAATTTCGCCAATAATTTAGTCTATTTTAAAGACTACATATGAGGTTTTTAAAGACAATATTACTGCATTATTAATACTTGTTTAGTTTGTAATAGAATTTAAATGCATAACTGTAGAATTACATACTTTTATAGGTTCAATTAGTCAAATATACAAAATGTTAAAATACACAGAACAAGCAACACACAAACGATTAGGTCTACTTAGAGAAAAGAAAACAATAGTTAAATCCTTAGCAACACTTGAAATAACACATAAAGAATAAAATGTAGACAAAATAACGTTATCGTATTTCAAAACACAAAATACAGTATACTCCCATTTATTCGTGCTTCGCTTAACCGGTTTTCGGCTTATCTGTGCGGTTTTTTTGGCTTTTTTCAAAGTTTACTGTAACTTCTGCACTAAGGCGATGCTGTAACGTGTGTCGTTTAACAAGCAGGGGTACCATGTTTGTCTATTACTATCGCTGTGCCGCATCAGCTGATGTTTATGTCTTTAAACTGTCAGCGTGTCACAGAGACCTGCGTGAGTCATCCATTTCCGCCCGTTGAAGCGTGTATCTGATCGTACTCATCTTAGTTACCCACACACGTCTTGCAAGTTTACGATCGCTCGGCAACGGTTGTTCACTGTTTGTAGGGTCGTTTTCGCAACATCAACGAAGCGTGAAAGTACAGTTTTAACTATCACGGAAAAGTTAGAAATAATAAAAAAATTTGAGCTTTGTGTGTTTTAAACACAAACATCAATTCTGGTGCCAAACAAAAAAAAATTGCAAACTTTTTCGAGAAAGGCATGGTTTAACTTTTCTTACATTTCTTCATGTCAAGTTTACAAAAAACCTAAGAGTTCAGAATTTTTAAACTTTTGTGTGTTTGTGTGCGTATGCACATGCGTGCACATGTGTGTGTGCGTGTGTGTGTCAGTAAAATTTAAATAAGCTCCTAGTAATTAAAGATGTATTGAAATCTAAGACATTTCAACCCAGCCTATTGAGACTAAATGAGAAAGCAGCCTACACTTATTGATAAAGGCGAGTGCTTACGTTTTTGCAAAATTCATTATGGTTGTTATGAACTTTGAAATTAATGAATTTAGACCTTTTTTTAAATGTTTTCTCTGTGTTTTAGCAAAAGTTAATGTTAGGTTCTGCATTTGTATTGTGAGGGTAATTTTTTTAATCAGGAGTGTACTGTATTGTTTAAATGCCAGGTTGCCTCAGTTAAAGTCCTGTTATTGTCTTTACTGCATTGCATTCTAAACTTTCAATTCACTCTGCCATCTCAAGAATGGGTGTGTGTGCATGTTGAGGAGGTGACACACACACACACACANTAAACTTTCAATTCACTCTGCCATCTCAAGAATGGGTGTGTGTGCATGTTGAGGAGGTGACACACACACACACACATACACACACACACACACCTGCAGGTGCAGGTGTAAACTTTTGATATGTGGCATGGGACTCTCGTCATAATTTTAGGAAATAATATTAAATTAATAAATTTAATTCAATAATTAAAAAAAATTTGATATATATTTTTTTTTTTTTAGTTTGAAACATTTACGAGACAGTCTCATGTCAATGTAAGGGTATGTTGATGAGGAGANACACACACACACACACACACACACACACACACACACCTGCAGGTGCAGGTGTAAACTTTTGATATGTGGCATGGGACTCTCGTCATAATTTTAGGAAATAATATTAAATTAATAAATTTAATTCAATAATTAAAAAAAATTTGATATATTTTTTTTTTTTTAGTTTGAAACATTTACGAGACAGTCTCATGTCAATGTAAGGGTATGTTGATGAGGAGNGATATATTTTTTTTTTTTTAGTTTGAAACATTTACGAGACAGTCTCATGTCAATGTAAGGGTATGTTGATGAGGAGAGGGGGGTCAGTTTTGCTGTGACCCCACCCTCCAAATCCATCCCTGCATGGCTGTTGATGTTGCGCAGGTCACAGAAAGCAGCCGACGGTGCCACTGGTGCGGTTGAGGGTGGAGTACAAGGAAGAGTGGCAAATTTTTAACACCCTCATGTTTGGTCAGCAATTCACCAACAGGGTGGCAAACTGCAAAGACATGATCCTACTGAGGGTGGAGCGAGCTGGTTGTGACAAGAAAAAAGCGAATGATACTGGCATCGACATGAGTGTTGTGGAGTTCATATTACAGCAAGAGGAGGTGTGTGTCATATTACTTACCTGATTCTATCAGAGGTTTCTAATTAGATTTATAAATACAGTTAGTACAAACTTGCCAACTTGTACAATTTACCCGTAAAATGTATGGGAAATGACGCCATTGTACAATTGTACTGTCACATATGGAATCTTACTGGTTTTTTGTTTTTGGAAATATCCGGACCTTAAAAATATTTGCGCCTTGTGTTTCAGTTTTTATTGTAGCATCGGGGTGTCAAGATCATAGAGACAGGAATATCGTGGGCCTGTGCTATCTGGTTCCTTATTGGTTGCTATTAGCCAATCAGATACAATTTTTCAGGCTTTGAACTCGTTGGGCTCGAGGTCTGTCTGGCAACCAATCAGTAAATTTTTTTATCGGTAGTGTGAAAAATGGCGTCTATTGAAAAAAGTTTGTATCGGTGTCGGGAGTGAAAGAAGTTTGTATATAAATTGAGTTAATACTATACACATTTCATTTTCTGTGCATAATATATGTGTTCATAGTTTGTAACCTTGCCAAGCATTGTGCTCGTATTACGGTATTGAATTTTCTTCATAATGCATGTTTCGTGGTTGAATTTGTGGCATCAACGTGCTAACATAAACAGGAAAAACAATATTATCAAGCCTTCAGAAATGTATATATGCAAGTGTTTCCTTATATTATAAGGTCTGATAAAGGTAACACGTTTGCATTTTGTACATTGGGCATGCCGGCGATATAAAAAATCACGGCAAAACTACCAAACGCATCGGCAATACAAAATGTACTGAAGAGAACAAAAAAATTCAGAATTATTTTGTGAACACTGCAAATATCGACAACGCAGTCATAAGAAGCGAGTGTTTGGTCACGTCTTTCCTGGTGGAACATTACCTACCACTGAGTGTAGCTGATCACGTGGGGCCTGTTTTTCGCAAAATCTTTCCCACGTCTGATGTAGCGAAAAAATACGGCTGCTGCAGAATAAAAACTTCCGCTATTGTCAAAGAAATGACTTCAAATGCGGTAAATGAAAGTGTAACCCACCTGCAAACTTGCCCATTTTCTCTTTCTATCGACTAATTTGGATTCAAAGCTCTACCCTCTATGATGGAAATGCGAAANTGTAGTAATAATTTGGATTCAAAGCTCTACCCTCTATGATGGAAATGCGAAAAAAAAATGTACTCTTGCATTTTTTTATTGCCTAATTTGATAGGCGATGCAACTGGCATAAACATAGGCAGTTTGATGCTATCCGAATTGGAACGACTTGAAGTCCCTGCCATAAATATGATGGCTTTTTCTTCTGACAATGCTGCGGTAATGCTCGGCTGTAAAAATGGCATGGTAGCTGTTCTGAAAAACACCCAAGAAAGCCACATTGTGATGGGATGTTTGTGCCACTTAATTAATTTGGCTGCAGAAAAGGGTGCTAATAAACTCTCTGTTAAAATTGATGAAATTTTAATAGATGTTTATTATNACTTGAAGTCCCTGCCATAAATATGATGGCTTTTTCTTCTGACAATGCTGCGGTAATGCTCGGCTGTAAAAATGGCGTGGTAGCTATTCTGAAAAACACCCAAGAAAGCCACATTGTGATGGGATGTTTGTGCCACTTGATTAATTTGGCTGCAGAAAAGGGTGCTAATAAACTCTCTGTTAAAATTGATGAAATTTTAATAGATGTTTATTATNGATTAATTTGGCTGCAGAAAAGGGTGCTAATAAACTCTCTGTTAAAATTGATGAAATTTTAATAGATGTTTATTATTACTTGGAAAAAAGTTGCAAACAACAAGAAAGTTTGGCAACATTTCAAAATCTGCACAATACAGAAGCAAAGAAGGTTCTGGAACATGTGTGCACCAGGTGGTTGTCGTCGGGTAGAAGTCTCACAAGGTTTGTCGACCGGTGGACACTGTTATTAAGTTTCTTCAAGGACGAAGTTAGTAACCAGAAACCGCAGTCTTCCCTCGGATCTTATCGAATCCCAACGCAGTTAACTTCAAAAGAGAGTAGCGAATTGGGAGAGAGTTTTGGCTCAAATATTTAGAAACCATCATGTCCTCAACTGCCACCAAAATACAGTTTGTCATCAGCAGTAAAGTCAGATATGCATGTACTTCCTCTTGTGGCATTGCATCTACTAAGTCACTTGAAATGTAAAAATTTAAGTATAAAATTGGAAATAAAAGAAAGGCAGGTGATTTTGGACCTTCCAAAAAGGAAATGACTTGTACAGTGTCATCAGTTAATAATAAACCAGAACTCTGTTTGAAAAACCAAGGGCCAAATTTGAGCCATGAAGAAAAGCTGTTCGTGTTTCTCTCATCATCACTGAATAGAGCTCTGTTTTGTTAAAAAANCCAAATTTGAGCCATGAAGAAAAGCTGTTCGTGTTTCTCTCATCATCACTGAATAGAGCTCTGTTTTGTTAAAAAAGCTGCTGTCAAAGTTTAAGCTTACTGTTATCAAGCATAGCAATGTGCTTGAGGTTCGATACCATTGTGTTNAAAAAAGCTGCTGTCAAAGTTTAAGCTTACTGTTATCAAGCATAGCAATGTGCTTGAGGTTCGATACCATTGTGTTAAAAATAAAAGGCAATATTCTGACTTGGTTATTGGATTCGAGGCTTCACAAATTGTTAATGAGTTCAAAGAAACAAACAAGAAAACATTTTATGGGTCCGTTAGAAACTATTTTTGCACTTCATGTGACTAAATTGTCATTAAGTTCCCTATGAAGTCTGAAGTTTTAATGAAGGTAAGTGTGGCAAATATTGACAAGATTTAGAATTCTAATTTCTCTGATGTGAAGTACTTCCTGAATTTATTTCGAACTATGTTGCCTTTTCATGGCAGTGAAATAAGGGCTATGGCAATGTATATACTCCACAACCAGTTCATTTCTCTTCAGCTAGAAGATGGTTCATCTGCGACAATCCAGAGTTACAACATAGTTGAGAAATGGGCTAGTATCGAGACTATCAAAGAAGGGGATGGGAAACTTAAATTTGACAGACTAGTAAGAATGATTTTTTTCCATTTTTAAGATTCCTCATAGTAAAGCAGAGTGCAAAAGGGTCTTAGCAATGTCTGCATCCTTTAAGTGTTCTTAAATGTAGTAGTGTAAAAATTTGTAGTGTGTGTATATATAGTAGGTAAATATCTTACAACTGTTGCTTTGATAGGCATAACATTTATAAAGTAACTGTCAGAACATGGTACGTACCTCAAGAAGTATGACTCTCCTCAATGCATATTGTTCGGGTAAGCTGATATGTGTTCTGAAAATATATTGTTATTGTGATTGGTATATATATTTAAGTTAATTGATAGACTAGAAAATTTTGGTACGCTTATTGTAACCTTGGCTAAAACCTTAAATATATATATTTTATTTTAAATACTGAAATTTGCCAAAAAAAAAAAAATTTGCATTAAATTTACGCTAAAATAATTTATGTACTATAAATGTTTACTGGATTAGAAATTTCAAAAGTTGGCAAGTCTGCAAGTACATTAGGACCTTACTGTTGCAGCCCCATTTACGATTAAGACCATCTCTCTTTGAAGACCTATTCTTAAAGAAGTGTAAAAAATTCTGTTTAAAAAAATTGTAAATTTTAGGAAAATGAGTCTGAAAAGAAGTTGCTATGCATTTCGTTTCTTGTCAAACACTGTACTCAAAGCAGTGTATATCAAAAAATAGTTACACTCGCCATTTTGATGTATAGTAGTCGGAGTTGGTCAAAATCTGTCCAAAATTTTTCAAACTCTCTATTAAGACTACCCTCAGTAACAACCCTATTATAGGAAACCATAAGGGTCTTAACAGTGGGGTTTCTACTGTATAATACCATAGCTTCTTTTGTTTCCTGATTAGGTTCCATTCTTGCTGAAACTTTTGTCTTTATAGAATACTGAAATAAGTAAATTGTAGTTACATATAGAGTTAAGTTTTGGGTGGTCATCTGTTCTATTATATAATTACATTAGTGTGGGGGTGGATTCTCAAATATGTCTCCAATTTGAATTGCCTATTCTGAAATGTTCTATTAATGAGAGCCGTAAATGCTCATTGACTTAGATATATTATAGAGACGATTGTCCTTAATATCGGTGAATGGACATGTTAAATATTGATCAAAGTGCCAATTTAAAATACCTGCTAAAATTAATTTGCAAGTAATTTATGGGCCAAAGTTAAAAACTGGAGGGTAGTCATATTTTAAAGGTGTTTCTATGTTTGGGCAAAAATATGGTCATTTGTGTACACTGCATCTATTACTTGTACAATGAATTTGGTTGCCATGTGGACAGAAATAAATGCTGTTTTTTCTGGTAGCTCCAAACTACAGAGGGTACTCAAGTTGAGAAGGTGATAGAGAAGTACTTCGAAGTTGAAGAAAACAAGAAACTGAAGCTCTTTACAGTTAACGGACTTGGGAATGCCCTTAAGTCACTTATGGATTACGGTGATGATGGAGCCTTGGAAGCAACTGCAGAGTAAGTGTTGGCTCAACTAATATAATCAAGTGTATGTTTTATGGAAAGGACAAGCTTTGTATTTTGGGTAGAGATGGGTCGTATTGATTCTTCGATGCTTCGATTCCACCAGTTCTTCTCGGAATCGAAATTGTCAATTTTTTGCTCAAAATTTCAGGAATCGTGCTTTAATAAATATGTTAACTACATATTTTAATTTTCATAATAGCAACGCTTGCAATAGCCTACCACCTTACCTTAAATGTATTTTCTATTAATGAAAAGAATGAATTTTTTTTTGCAAGATTGCAACAAATTGCAGTGTTGATAATCGTAATTAACTTGGAGTTGTAGATTACAAACTTGCTTACTTTCGAGCATCTACTTTAAACACCTTTTTTGCCACCACTTATTTGTAAAGCATTTACTTACGAAAACTTAGTACCGTAACACATTCAGCTGTATGATGTTTGATATACACGCAATTGTTTTAAACATTTCACTAGTAATTATCACATTTAAAAGCTTACAAATTCCACTGTGAGGGCATCTTGTAGCGACATTATTTAGGTTTCAAAACAATAGTTGTACAAATTGCAAGGAGCGTGCTGTAAGTTAGTTGATTCTGTGCAGGCATGACTATGTTGTTTGTTTATCCTAGCAATACAATTTTTTTCCCAATACCCACTTTTGTAATTTTTTGCGCCTGCATTGTGATTTGATTGTGCTAAAGTAGTTGAATTTGGACTTTATTTTATTAATACGAAACAAATAACAAACGTAGGAGAAAGAATTTGCCACACTTGTAACTTTGATTGTTCTAGCTGTTGGGACTGTTCTAGCTGTTGGTTCACAATTTAACCTGCGGCTGACTTCATTAACCAAAATTAATTGTTGTACAGACGTCTGTTATGCTATTTTCTACGTAGTATCTGCTCACACATTTTGAGATAAGTTGTAAGGTGAATACTAGTCGCCGAAATTTGACGTTTTAACTTTATATGTATATTTTAACCTTAGGCCTACAGCCCAGTTGTATGAACGTGTGTAAATGTGTAACTAAAAAAAAANGGGGGGGGGGGAGTGTTGTTCCATAATAGTTTCTTTTCCCTGCATTTCTCCAATTAGAAATTGGATGTAAGTTATAATTTTCTGATATTATTTACAGTCAACAAACATGCATAAATGTTATCTTTTGTACATTAAATCCTTAGTTATTTTTATCCGAAACTTGCACCCATTCTACTAGTTGTCAGTGTAATGACAAATTTGCATTGTGCAATTACTGCAAGAGAAAAATCTCTTGTGGGCATTCAAGCCACATCTAACCTAATATTACACTTCCCCACAAAGCACAAGGTTCTTTATTTAGAGAAAGCTGTGATGTCAGAGGCTCTTGAGAGTGATGCTCCAGTTAAAGTTCAATCTGGCAGTGTGTCAGAATATTTGGAACTAGTGCTGGCTCATCACATGAAATTCACATGCCATTCACCAAAACATATCAGCAAATCCATTACAAAGCTATAACCCATACTTGTACAACACCAATTTCTACTTTCAAGTCCAACACCACCAGAAGTGTCCAAAAGCTCAGTAAAGATGGTGCAGCATCTCTATTTGATACAAAGAGAAAATTCAAACCTGGAGATGGTGGTGTTGGTGAAATTACTCGTTTTATATGTGAAACGATGTGCATTAATTTTCAGCCATTCAGCATAGTTGAAAACAGAGGTTTTTGTCAATTAGTTGTCAATAAATAATGTATTTTAATTTGTGAGATATTTTTACATCTTAACTAAGAATCTTGGTAAACATTTTCATGCGCAATAAACAGAACATTCTTGATTTCCTAATTTGTTTTGTAGTACACAATTTATTTTGAGTTATGATGTTACACTTTTATCTTACATTAATGGATAATAAAGGTAAACATTAAAAAATTGTATTAAAACTACAATTCAATCATGTAAATATAATTTTTATGAAACAACCATATTAGAATCTGAATCAAAATTGGAATTGAAGAAAATTTTAAATCAAAATTGGAATCAAAAAATTNCCTAATTTGTTTTGTAGTACACAATTTATTTTGAGTTATGATGTTACACTTTTATCTTACATTAATGGATAATAAAGATAAACATTAAAAAATTGTATTAAAACTACAATTCAATCATGTAAATATAATTTTTATGAAACAACCATATTAGAATCTGAATCAAAATTGGAATTGAAGAAAATTTTAAATCAAAATTGGAATCAAAAAATAAAGGAATTGACCGATCCCTAATTTTGGGAATTACACTACTTATTAAATTTACTAAGGCAGTTAGAATATGTTGAGTCATGCCATGGTTACATATTATTTTAAGTATAGGCTAGAGAGCTTAGGAAATGAAGAGATGAGATAAAACGTATAAGAATGCCTTTACAGGTTAGAAGCCTGATTTACTGGCCTTCAGTTAAGTGGCTTTGGGAGCGGAACATCGCTAGCGGACCCAAGTACCAAACTGGAGTACAGCAGCAGGGCTAAGGATGCCACTCCCGGGGCTCCCTGGCGAGCGAAACGTTACTATCGGACCTAGGTGTCGCACAGAGTGAGACTCCTTAAGGGTGCCTATCGTGTCCAAACAGGTGGCCTGGCGAGCGAAACGTTACTAGTGGATCCAGGCATCTGCCAGAGGGGCGATAGTCCAAGAGACAGCTGCTCTAGTGAGGTCTAGGAAGGTAGGCTTCCTAAGCTGCATTTCAAGACTTACCAATAGGAGAGAAAAGAATTGGGGTTTGGCTTGTGACTATCCCTAGAAGATTCTCACTAGGAGTGGTGATGAAAATAGGGAATGGCGGGAGCAAGGTGTGGGAGATACAGTGTGCTGGAAGAAACGACTCAACCTAGCCTGTTTTATTGATTGCTCAATCAAACACACATAAACTATCCTGTATCCTGACTGAGGCCTGAAGGGCCTGTCACAGGTTGCCAACTGATAAATAACCCAGTCTCGGAAGACACTGCAGTGCGGGGGGTGAGGGTGACTTCAAGTCAGCGGCACTCGTACTCGTGATAGCTGTAGGTGAGCTACAAGGTAGTTGGAAGCGCTGTGGCTTCGGCGTGCTGGTGGGCAGCAAGGCGGCGTCGTGCAAAGGAAAACTCTCGACAGGACTGCGAAAGGCAATGACGATTTGAAGTTGAGAGATGCTCAAGCAGCGTGACGTTTTGCGGAGGCAATTTTGCAGCTAGACTGGCACAAGACAGCTTCGAACTGAGGACTGCAGGTCCTATTTATATACTGCGCACAGGGCCAGCATGGAGGTTGCGGGGTGTGAAGAGAGAGAGAGAGAGATGAGGAGAGGAGAGAGTAAAAGAGAGCTGCGGCTACTTCCCCTCTTGCACCCAATGGCTGGAGTGGTAGAGAGCAGTAACATGATGTGAAGAGAGTTGCGGCGCAGCAGGCGGCACAGCTGGGCAAGCCATCTCTGGCTTGAAGGCGTCCGGTGGTGTGTAACGGCTCTTTTTAGAGCCGTTATAACGGCTCTAAAGCGGCATAACGGCTCTTTTTATGACCTTTATGTAGCCTCGCCACAGCCTCGTGGCTGTGGCGAGGCTAGATGAGTGAGTGACGTCGCTCGTGGCGCGTCATAGAAAAGTTAGGGTATCTGAATATTTCATTTCAGATGAAAATGCTAAAATCTCAAGAAATATTTCTTTTCAGATACTATTAATATTAATAATAATATTATTATTACTACTATTATTATTGTTAGTTTATGAGCAATTATTATGGGACTGTCCACTCATAGTAAAATATTTTTTGCCCCTAAAATTTTTAGACGGCAGATCAAAAATTTGCTGCAACATTTGAAGACTGCAAAAGCTACAGCAGATACGGCAGAGAGAGAAATTGAAAACTTTCACCAGATGCAGTCGATTCAGGCTGAAGAAGAAGAGAGAAAGGTCAGTACATGGTTTGTCAATTTTATTCTGCAACTTCAAAAACAGACCAGTTAGACAGTACAGTTTTTATATTTGTGACAAAGTATGTGCCCCGAGATGGTTTTTACAACAGTAGAAATCAGCGCTCCATTATTGGAGCTTTAGCTCCAGGCTCTCATTTTTGACTGGCACACGCATGCTCTGAACGTGTGCAGTTAAGGGTGCTGCCTACTTAGAGCTTATTACAACATTTGAGGTTCAGAAGCCAGTGAATGATAAAGATGACACTGATGTACGTTCTTTTTTACCTTAGCAGGTCTACGCGCAAGGTGCTGAACTGGTATGCAGTGATTTTGCCATGCTGCATGTACCTATGAGCTTTAACGTGGTGACCCTATCATTTTATCTCTGGAAAGCCTGAAGTGAACAGTGCAGATCCATATAATTGTTTTGCATGCTTCCAACCAGTATATAATGAGATACAGCAATTTGAAAAGGCAGTTTTCAGCTATGCTGGAGGGTGCGGAAATAGCATTTATAATGTGCTTGATGTATTGAGAGTATTATTCGTACCTCATTTGAAGTAAGTTTTCTCTTTGCACATCGGTATAATTATAACATGTTTAGTGATTGGTTTAATTTAAAAAAGATTATCAGTCACACTGCAGTGCAATTCAAGCATCGGGTAGGCAGAACCCTTAAGCTGCTGAACTAAAACATATAACAGTAACATCTTTGTCATGAGAATGGCAAAGTAGCTCATAGTATTATTTGTGTATACAGTTTGATAATGGTATTGGTAATTGCTGATGTACAATAGAAAACGTATTTTCTCGAACCGGACAGCATGATGATGAAACAATACTCCTGAATGATTGTGTGAATTGCATAGTGTTGCATTGTATGCTTAAAGGCAGGAGCAGGTAACCCATTAAGCCAGATATAGTGGCTGCTGTACCTTGAAAGGAGGTCAGTGGGAGGGTGAGTGGATCCTTCATTTGGTGTAGTGTGTGTGCCGGAAGAATGTAATGTTTTTTATACTTTTATATTATACTTGCGGAAAGTAAACTTTTATCAAATTGATGTTACTCGCTCCCTGTGATATACAGGGGGATTCGTAGTGTGCGAGTTACCTCTCTGGCGCAGACTAAGGGCGCCTTGGGTGTCGAGGGTTGAAACCTCTGGCAATGCTTCATCTGCTTTCTCTCTGTAGCTGTAAGGGCGAAGCTTCGTCGGGGGGCAAATTTTGGAGGCGGATTGTACTCTTTCTTACCAAGGTGGCGGTGGTCCTCTGCAAGGGGGTGGGGAAGGGGGAGGTGCTATTGTTGTTACCAGGGGAGAGGCGGGTCTGCGACTGATGCGGCTTCGGTGCGGGTAGTATCTTGAGGCAGTGTTCTCTCCTTCAAATGAATTTGGGGGGAGGGGGGGAAGCAATAACGTATTTGTAAGTGGTGTTAATAAAGCAGATTTATTAAGCGGAAATCACGCTGTCCGAGTCTGTACCCAGCAAGTTGGGGGCCTTAAGGGCGAATTTGGGGACTTGAGCAACGACGCTTGCACTTAGCTGTATTTCCTGTTGGGGTTGTTCCGGCGGTAGGTTGAGGTCCGGTCAGCTGGGTGGCCCTTCATGGGCTCTCGGCTGGGTCTCGTTGGCGTGGTGGACACAGCTGGCGTCCTGCTTCAGCACTGACCCTACGGCCTCGGCAACGGCTCTACACGACTGACTTGACTCGACTCACTCCCTCGTCCCGGTGTGGCGCTTCTGGGCGACGCCACTCCCGACCACCTCCTCTCGGCGTGGCACTTCAACTGTCCACTTACCACGTCCTGGCGTGGAGCCCCTTGGTGAGCTCTCCACCCAACCGCCGCCTCTGGCGCCGGGTTACAACTGTTCACTTCCTCCACATGTTGGGGTTCTTAATCCCCTTCCCAGGTGACACCTTAGCTGTCGTCAGCGTTTCCCATGCGTCTCACTCAGGGAGTCTCGGCGTCACCGCCAGATCCTGTCAGCGTTTCCCACACGTCTCACTCAGGGAGGGGGGGCGGCGATTCCGCCCGTCACCATCAGCCTTTTCTCACGTATCTCGACTATAGGCGCCTCTGCGACACTTCCAGATGCCGCCCGCCTTCCCACGTGTCTCGACTGTCTGTCTCTCGACTGTCTGTCCATGTCCGGGCCACTCGGCCTCGCGGTAAACGCCTATCGCCCAACTAAATTGGGGAAAGCTAGCTTAATATGGCGGCGGGTGTGACAGCGGCACTTCAGAATGATAGCAGTATGCGGCACGCGTCAAAATGATAGCTTTCTGTTTCCTCCAAAAGTCTATAAACAGATGTCCGATTGGCAAAAAAAGTTAGCAGTTAATATCTGTAATTCAAATATTTGTAGTGTGTATAAAATTAAACAGGTTCCCTCACCACCTTTTCCTTTCGCAACTGATCATAAATACAAGCAGACATGTAGTAATAAAATTGTGTAATGATTTTCCGTTGACATTGTATTTGCAGCTACCAAAATTATTGTTGATTTGAAGAGACTCAAATGCTTGATGTGTGTAGTTTTTGTGTAATTGGTCAGGTTTAGCTAGATTGTTACAATCCACAATCATGTTATAAGATAAGGTTGACTTTGTTCAGAAATATATGGAAATGTGTGGCTTAGGTAGACCATGTGTCATATTGAGCTGGATATTTGCAACCAAGAAATGTGCAATAAAACTTTGACATAATTTTAAGTATTTATTTTTGCACTAACATACAAAAAACAGTTTTTTGAATAAATTATTTTTTGAAAATCATTGCTTTTTGCCATAGTTTAATGGGCTAGTATAATATATTACATATATTAATTGACATCCAATATTTTGTCAGTTACTGTCCCTTGAAAGGTATGTATGACAAATAATACAGGTAAAACGTGGATATTAGTAAAAGAGCAGTTTTTATGTGACAGCATAAGGAGTTTCTGAAGCAGCACGCTGAACAGTTTATAAGGGATCCCAGGAACAGAGCAGCAGTGCAAGATGAAGACATGATGGATGACGTGGACAGCGATGTAGAGAATGGTAGCTTGGCAGATGACTATGACTTGAGTCACAGTTCAAGCATGGCCTCGGGCCGTGGTCGAGGAGCCACGCGTGCACGTGCAAGGGGGGCCAGGGGCCAAGCGCAGTTGCCCTCAACCTCCCAGCAAGGTGCTGCATCAGCACGGCCAGCGAGAGGCAGAGGCAGTCGGGGGCCACGTGGTTCCAGGGCTGCCAACAGAAGTGTAAGTCTACATTTACTTCCCCTCTCCTTCCTTCATCATATATGTGGTTTGTAAAAATTTAACCAGTAAATATTTTAGGAAGATAAAACATGCTATTTTTTCCAAAAAGTAAACTTTTCGCTTCTTGCTTAATTTGCAACCAATGTACTGTGGAGAGATAATTGGTCAATAATGGGGGTTACAGTTGACGTAGTGACTAGAGTGCTTGCCTCCCACCAAGGCAAACTGGGCTCAATACCCGGTGGGGCACTCCAGGATTTTCACGTGCCAATCGAGCCAGATGATGTTGCTGGTCAGCAGGTTTTCTTTGGGATCTCCTGTTTCCCCACATTTGAATTCTAGTACTGCTTCACATCCACCTCGTTTCACACTTATCAGATCTTAAAACCTCCTTAAGAGCAGTGATGAGTAAAGTACTGGTAAACTGTAAATGTGCAGTCGAACTCGGATATAATTCACATGTAAGTAATGGAAATAGTAATCTTAAGTAAAAGATTTTCATGAACCATCAAAAAATAAACCCAAAAATTTAAGAAAAAAATATAATTTCCTTGCTAAAATGGAATATTTTTTAATGGAAACTATGTAAAAATTCAGTCACAGGGCCACAGCAATAATATGTAACATGAATAAAATAAAACATGTAAAACAAAAGGAAGTTGGTTAAAATCCATTAGCAAATCCAGCCGCAGTGACTTGAGTTGAGTGCGCCTAGCAAGAGAGACTTCACGCGACACATGAGGTCATGAATGGCTCCTTTGTTCTTCACCTCTCCCTCCTCACCGCAGCCATCCATCACTCTTAAGTGGATAGTTACCCTCCAATCATGCATGCATAGCAACAGTGGTAGTCAATAACAGCAGAGTATACAAATCTTCCTGTTCCCTCCCATGAGAATCTTTTATCTCATGACCATGCCATGATCGTACATCTGTGCTGTGTTTAGCTTCGGGATACATTTTTCAGTAGTGCTGTTATAACTTTAATTTTTGCCTTTTGTTCTTGGATTTTGACTAAGGATTACTATTGGAATTGACTGCATTGCCTGTCGACGACCAACTTACACTATTTTTTAGAGTTCTGCTGATTTAAATTGGCTTCTGCCGAATTTGTCGATATAGGAACTGCAGATAATTTTCCACTGATTTGACAAACGTAAAATGTTGCCATAGTCTCCACCCTCACCTTCCCCATTCCCCGCCGCTCCCTCCACCATTCTCGTCAGTCCTCCCTCTTCCTTCCTCCTCCCTCCATCCTCTTCCTCCTGCCACCCTCTTCCTCCCTCTTTTCCCCTCTCCCCGTATTGACCACCCCCCTCCATATTNCCCCTGTTTCACACTCTATCTCTCTCCTGTACTCCTGCACATGTTGACCCACAAACATTTAACATGGCTTCAGATAACATTCTTTCGCTGCAGAATGGCCAAGTGTTGAAACTAGGGCCAGGTACACCAATTAAAATAAAATATGTGAAAAATCGAGATAAACGAGAAGTCAGGATAGCTTTCAGGACAAGAATCAACAAAACCAAAATTTATTACAGTGAGAAAAAATATGTTCTGTTAGGTATACTGTTGGAAAATATAAGCATAATCTAAAATAAGGAGGTGTCAAACTAAAATGTTATAAAAGCAAAAAAAAAAAAAAAAAAAAAATTCTAACGGATGGCCAGGTATTTGAAGATGGAACACAATTTTTTTGGACAGCATGTAGGCAATCAAACATTTGCAATCCTAGGAGTGTGTTAACTATCACCAGAATTTTTGATATATGTACTGTAATTTTTAATTGGAATTGAGATGAATTGAATATATTTTGTATTAAATTTTGTGATGTAGAGAGCAGCAACACATACTCCAGAGAAGAACCCAGTGTCCAGGAGAAGACTATATTTGCAGACTGTGTACTAAGACTTGTTATGTGCTAGTACATGCTTAGAAATACAACGATGATAGCAAAGTATAGGTTTCTTCCCTTCAGGAAAATGCATAACACCTCCTTCATATTGGACAAACATGACATTTGTATTTTTGGCAGTAATAGTACTTTTAGTTAAATATCAGGTGATGTCTTTAGAATAACTCTTCATTCAAGGTATCTTGGAACAAACTTTGTTCATTGAATCTTTCATGTTAAAGCCATTTTAGTGTTTACCAGAATGTTCACCATATATCTTACAGCCTGCCTCTTGCAACAATTTTTAGTTGTATAAACCCATTCTGTCGCGGATTGGTGAAAGTTAATCTTAGCTGTAAGTAAACAAGGCTTTTTATAACTTATTTTGCTGGAAATGCAGATATTTTTTATATGGCCGTAGTGGTGTAGTGATTACTCGCCTGCCACCTAGGCGAACCGTGTTAGATTCCCGGCAGGGTCACTTCCTGATTTTCGCATGTGAGAATCATGCCGGACAATGTGCTGGTCGGTGGGTTTCCTCAGGGACCTCCCGTTTCCCCACCCCTTCATTCTGGCGTTGCTCCATACTCACCTCACTTCACCCTCATCTGCTCTCAATACCTCAATGTTAAGAGTCACCAAAATCTACTCACTCACTCACAGGAAGGAGGTATTGCCTCTGTCAGCATCTATCTGTGTGTTGCTCAGTTTTGTACTTACAAACTGCTGTCTGCCACTGCTTAATTAATGGTTCATCCCTCTCATTTTTCCATGTACTGGCAAGTTGAGGCCAAGTCACTTAGGATTAAAATGTCGTGCTTGTATGTACATTTGAAATGCATACTGTACATTTATTTAAGTTTTTTTTCTTGCAGATTTTAATATGTTTACTAGAACAAATGAAGGTCTCTGTTTATAATTTTAAGTAATTATTGATGTTTGATTGTTTTTATTTGTAAGTTCTCTCCATATGAGCCTCCTTACATAAAATGGGGATATTAGGAAGTAATTCTTCAAACTAGTAGTTTGTATCCTTGTTGATTTGTGCCAGGTAGATGCTAGAGTAGGTATTTACCAGGAACCTCATTCCTTACAGTTAGGTTAAGATCTTAGTGATTTGCTTTTTATAAGAATAAATATTGCTATGGTTGGTAGTTTTACCTTCATGAAAATAAGCATTTGGATAATTGTCTGTATTATTAAATGTATAAAATGAATGATTATTCTATTTAGTGTGACGTTACTCTAATTTTTTACAGTATGGTTCCCTCAGCATCAAAGACTGTTTCTGAGAATTTTACCTGATTTTACGAATATCATCACTGGAAAATGTGTCGCTGTAGGATGAGGAAGCTGTCAGTAATTCTGATAGTTTTAAATGTGGTAAGTAAAAATTGTTACTGTATATGGGTTTTTACATCATTATTGATAACATTTTCCACATTGTCCACATTTTTGTACTTTGTCATCACATTTCACAAGTGAAGATTTTATGGTTTTACTAAATTAACATAAGCTGGTGTTGAAAACGTGTACAGCAATTAGAGGAAAATAATAGCATTTACATTAAAACTGTCTAAAGAAGTTCCTGATAGGACTGAAAACTGTAGGCTTATAAACGAGGAAAGTTCCGTAAGAGGATCAAATTTGGTGGTGTTTATAGACCAGGTGAAAAAGTATGTACACTAACTAAGCAGGAAACCTTTTTTTTTTTAGTAAAAGGAAACTTTTTTAGAGAGTTTTACTGTATATATTTTTTTTTATGTTTGCATGTTCAAATAAATGCTAACGAAGTTATCTAGTCGTGTGGTTTCTTTAAAATCTGTTCACATTTATCTCGGAGAAATGTGGTAGGAGCCTGACAGGGAATTTGTCATCATTGGGGCTGAGGGCTCCTCCATATGCCATTGATGGTGCTAGGTTAGGTATGACCACTGCTATGCCCACGAGGTTATTACTTTGGCATGAATTGAGGTTCCCCGACTGGTGGTCACCCATTTCACTGCTGGCTAGCCCTTGAGGCATATTCCCCTGGTAGAAGTAGGATTGGGAACTATCTGTTTTACCCCAATCCTACTTCCCTCTGTCGTAGGTAGGTACAGTCATAGGTAAGAAGTTGCATGGAGAAGTGAACCACAGGATGTCCCACAGCACACGTTTGCTTAACTCTACTTTCTGGCATCCTGCCTGACCAGGGTCATGCCTTCGTAGGCAATGGCCCCATGCGCACTGCACACCCATACCTTAGACTCCCTCTCAGAACCTCCCAAGATGAGGCACCAAGGACCAGGGAATGAACCACGTCAGCTTCAGGGTATTGCATTGTGGGTCATGAGCACATGTAGGTAAGCACTCCTTGCCAATGGTACTCGCTACGCAGTCCACCCTTGTTGCCCGAGTAATAGGACCTAAAGTCTGCTAGCCTACCACTAGATAGGTGGTTAATTTATCAGCACTCTGCGTTAGGTATCCAAGTGTGCCCTGTTATTGTAAGGTCGCATTCCATTGCCAGCAGTGCATATTGTACATTGGATAGAGTATTGGCGAGGCATAACCAATCAGGCATGAAAAGGTGACCACTGGTGATGTCTCATAGCCACATGTGCTTCTCCACTGGCAGTCTGAAGTTGGCGGGATCCAGGTAACTGCATGACTAAAATATTTTAATGATCTGCTGTAGGCTAAACGCCGGTTCATTGATTGACTTTACCTAAGGTTGCCCTTGCCTCCACCTTACAATCCAAAGGTGTGCCTATGAGACCTCTGCTATACTGCAACAGCCTGCGACCAAAATACGTACAAAATATAGTTCTGTGAGCGGCTCGGTACTTATGCTTAAGTAACACACACTGGTGGAGTGGTAGCCTACAAGGGTGCCACGTGGGTTGGAGACCAAACCAACATGCAGAGATCGTTGCTCCTCGATAGCAGTGATATCCACATGGTGCTATGGCCATACAACTCTTGCTCACTTTCGGTAGACATATATTTATCCCCCCCACACTCAGTGAAGTCATTCACACCTGGGTCATACGCTGCACTTCCTACTTAGGCAGGCACTCGTGCTGAATGAGGTGTGGTGGAAACCAACCAGCCAAGTCCATCACAAGAAATTAAAATATTTTCCTAGCTGTACTATGCGTTTCATTAAAAGTTTACTTCATGGTCTTCAAAGTCTGTGCTTCTGTTACAGGGGACAAAAATGAAAGTACTCACAAAACACAAAATAAAACTATGTACATGTATATTTATTTGTTAGCAGTCATTACTGTATAAGATTAAACTATTTCCCAGTAATGAATTTTTTTTGTCATAAGTTAGTGGTTTTAAAATGTTTATAAAAATCAAACAGGTTTTCCCTGTATATTTAATAATTTGCGTTGAATTTTCCTGTTGTGTGAAAAATGTTCTTGTAAATTCTTGAATATTTTTGTCAGTAAGTACAAGATTGCAAAAGTTATTTATCATAAAAGCTTTAAAATAAATTGTAGGATCATTTGTGTCCATTACTTGTTGGTTATATTTGAAGAGACAGTGTAATTTACAAGCTGTTCACGGTAAAGTGAGCACTTTTGAGGCACTAGCTATTTTTCCCATTCAGCCATTTTTTATCCTTCCAGTACTTTTTTTACATAAATATTGCCATGTAAGTAATAAACACAGTGTATACATTTCACCATTCTCAACATCTCACCATTCTCAGAAATTAACATCTATGGCTACAATAAAATATATTTATTAACTATTATTCCAAACGAGATGGCTTCAAAAAGTGCTCACTTTACTTTGAATAACTTATAGTACTGAATACTGTAATTGACCTTATTTATGTTAATTTATGTGAATATATTTCTAACACACACATTAATTGAATCACCTGCTTTTGTCAGACCTAGAACAATAAAAGTTCATCATTTTCAATACTAGGATGGTGCTAACTGAAAGCATTCTGAAACTTCAGTAAGCAGTCATCGGTATGACACAAATATCATTGGAATTACTGGGCATAGGAATGCGTCCATTATAAATATATTTATGAGCTGTTCACAGTAAAGTGAGCTCTTTTGAAAGCCCTGCAAATTTTTTACTCTTAGAGTAGTTTTTGTTTGGTTTATATTTCCTTTTTCTGTAGAGTATGTTATTCTTGTATCCTTTACCTTTGCATTTATTTCACTTTTGTGAGCACAAATGTTTTGGTTATGATTAATGTGTGTTCATTCTACATGTATATATAAAGAAAATTTTGAAACCATTATGACTAAATTACTGTAAATACAGTTTTTTTTAGTAGCCACAATTATTGGTGGTTGTGTGTGAACGTGCATTACCTCAACAGCAACTGTAATTAAATGTGTTAAATCTGTTAATCATCACAAATTAAGACTGAAGTTGGAGCTATAAATAAAACATTATGTTTAAAGGCGAACTGAATTTTGTAACACACAAGTTACCTCATTTTTATGTACCAGATTTCAATTTCCACAAACAGTGGTTCACTGTAATGATCTAGTCCTCACTACAAGGATGTACATATGTGGAGAATTTGCTAGGTATTAAAGTAGAAGAAACTATGTATNAATGATCTAGTCCTCACTACAAGGATGTACATATGTGGAGAATTTGCTAGGTATTAAAGTAGAAGAAACTATGTATGTATAGTCTATTGTTCAACATGTTTGGTTTCGTAAATATGTTGCATTGCACAAGCTTTTTATACTATGTTAATNTATGTATAGTCTATTGTTCAACATGTTTGGTTTCGTAAATATGTTGCATTGCACAAGCTTTTTATACTATGTTAATTATAATTATATTTTATTTGTAATTAATATGAATTAAAACAGGGAGAAAATAAGTGTGTTGGTAAAGCTTAATAAGAAATAGTTTTCATGAGAAATATTATGAAAATGAGTGCACATGAATACGGTGCGTTGTTTCATTTTCTAGATTTTCTAGATTTTTTTTTTTTGCAGTAGAATTTTATAAGGCTTTAGAAAAGTTGGAAGTAACCTCGAATGGACTATATTTTCTTATGTGCTGCTGTTGCCTAGCATTTGTACAATTGTTACATGTACCTCTTGATTTTACAGTCCCTGCACTAAAACATGGAAAGGTAAAATTCCATAGTGTTGGTGTAATTTGTCTAAAAAATACCTGTGCCATTGAGGTTGTTTAGGTTTATAATGTCACTGTAAAGGATCAGAGTAAGATCTAATAAACAACTTTTTAAATTTAATTTATAGACTTTGTAGTGAATACTTTCAGAATTGTCATATTGATAGCAAATGAAAACTCATTCTCTCCATTTCAAAGAGCAGTAGCTAGTGGTGTGAACTAGTATTTTTGGATTTACAGTACGTACAGCGTAGTTTAATGATGAGGTATGTTCCTATATATGGACAATATTTATGTCAAGGGCATCCATGATAGAAACAATGTTTTGTCTTCGTATGCTTAAGTTCTGTATAAACAGCAGAAACTCTGTGATATGACTGTAGATACTGTGTAGTCATTGCATCATATTGTTTTAATTTNTCAATTTGTTTACTGTGAGATCCCTCTGAGTATGTTTACTTATTTATGGTATACATATATTCATAGCATAGCGTTAGTCAGTTTAATTTATATAAGGTTACATGAGACTAAAGTAATGTGTTCTCATTTCTGAACAATGCACCAGCATTCTTTGAACAACTGAAACATCAAACAAATCTTTTGACAGTTAAAATAAATTAGTCACATGGCAGTGTTTATGTTTACATGTAGGAGAAGAATATGTAATCAGTAACCAAAAGTAGAAATTTGGCAGGGCTTCAGGAAAGTTTGCAGTAACCGTTAATTCAATTGTNAATATGTAATCAGTAACCAAAAGTAGAAATTTGGCAGGGCTTCAGGAAAGTTTGCAGTAACCGTTAATTCAATTGTGTCTCATAATTTAATTTTCAGTGTTCAGTATGCTGCAAGACAATTATGTAATGCTTACAACTTAGGAGTGTCATAGAAGCAACAGAGGCAAATTACAATGTGTTAAATACTCAACTTCTGCAGAACCATAGTACTAATTGGAAAATAACAGCATGTAGTTCAAAAATAGTTTCTATGAATGTTCAAATAATTATTCCAATGTTCTTTTTTATTCAGTTTTTTTTTTTCGTTTCAAACAGTTTCATAACATAAACACAAAGAATTAACTGTTTTTTTTAGATTACAGCATCATATAAATGATTATTGTCTGCCTATGTCCAGATGATATATCTGTTATAATATGANGTTTTTTTTAGATTACAGCATCATATAAATGATTATTGTCTGCCTATGTCCAGATGATATATCTGTTATAATATGACATTTTGACAACCAGGTTAGTTCAAAAGCTAAATGTATTTTCAACAAACACTGATACAGTGATAAATGTACACTTGTGGATGACATCACATAAAAATATCACTTTTTTGATAACTGTGAAAACAATTNTGATACAGTGATAAATGTACACTTGTGGATGACATCACATAAAAATATCACTTTTTTGATAACTGTGAAAACAATTAAAAATTTAAACTTTCTTGCTAATAAATATAGCCAACAACTTTTTTCTTATAAACATTTGTTCCCCCCAATATGTTTGTGTGTAATGTATTTATACAGTTCGATAAATATATATTTACATATGAATATAAAGACAATAGAATGTTTTAAATCTATGTACTGGCCACAGTTTAAGCGCGACCATGAAATGTAGTGGATTAACAATTGTAACACAGAAGTTTACTCAATACACAAATGATATTGGCACACTAAGGGTAACTAGCAGTTGCCCCGCAGTGCACGCAAGTGCAGCAACATTAAAAAGTACCTGCAGAGTTTAGTTTGTAAAAAAAAAAACTCTTGCATTCTTCTGCAAATCTTTTGTGCTTACGTAAACCACTACATAGTACATGTATATACACATACTTATGCATATCTGTATAGTTAAAAGTAACAGCTTCACCTGCACACAATGATGAGGGTATGTATTATATTTGGTCACAAATTTCACAGTTCAATTCGTTCACAAAATAATTCATAATCTTTGGCATTTGACACAACTACAGCACATGCTAAAAGGTTCTGTAGTATATATAAAAACTTTATGTAACAGTGATTTAATGTGTAACAAACTGTACTACAATTGGCAGTCAATAGTTTGTGAGCTCTAAAATGAAATGTAAACATAACTTTTTGTGAATCGCAGGTAGATGTCTCAAGATATGTAGTCGGGAAAACTATTCCTTTTTTTTTGTTAATGAAAGTACTTTTAGGTACCAGACTTGAAATACACAGCTGTCCATGTTTTTAATGANTTTTTTTTGTTAATGAAAGTACTTTTAGGTACCAGACTTGAAATACACAGCTGTCCATGTTTTTAATGACACTAAAAGTAAACAGTGAAACTTCATAAATTTGAGGGATTATCATAAATTCTTCAATTTAGCCTAAAAATTAATTTAAAAGAGTTGTGATAACAGTGTTCTTGTATTTATTTGTGAGATGAATAGTGTTAGCTAAGTAATTAACGTACTAGTACAATTTTGTGTTGAAAATGTATGACAGATAGGCATTACAGTTATATTAGTGTTACTATAATGGTAGTAATGAGGGAATTTCTGTTTGTGTATGCCTGTGTGTATTACAAATTTTCTTTAATTCCTTTGTTAAAAGCATTTGTTTCAATATTCCGTGATGTGGAATCAGTAGCATCCACGCTGCACATATTGCAGTTATAATATAGTTGCTTCAGTGAGTTTGTGATGGCAATATTCCAACACTGCTTTTGCAGCAAATTTCTCCAAATAAAAAGGAAAACGAGTATAATTCTGTAATTCCGGTCAACTTCTGGAATTTGACTTCATCTCAGTGGAAGGAAATCTACTCAGGAGCACAAATACTTTTTGCATAAGTAAAGAGGTCATCTTCTTGGTGTTGTAATTGATTTCAAGTAAAATCATGAATGATTATCACCAGTATTAGATTTCAGTAAAAGAATTTAATATTTTTTTTAGTCAAGACAAACAAAACTTATTAGTTGCATTTTTGTTCTGTGTTTTTTGCATATGTTGTTATTGAGGATATGTTAATCAAAACTGGCATCTCACATGAACCAAACATTATTACTTTACCTTACCTGTGCTGTGATTAGTTTTATTATTCTGGTCCTCACATAGGAGATAATGCACAGTCAAGTAAAAAAATATTGGTACATAGCCGAACATTTTTATACGTACATTTGGCATAAATGTTTCATGTAGCGACAACTACGTAGTGTAAGTATCTAATGCAATAATGGCTGAATGCATGTACAGCAGAAGAAAAATTTTATAAGCAAGGTTTGAGTCCGTAAATCGTAAACTAAGTTAGAAGTCAATATTTTACAAGCTTTGCAAAACCCTTACTTGTGGTTAAAGCACAACTTGCCGTACAAAGATGAACAAATTTTTTATTTAAATGTATTAAACCTATTGCAACAGCACTGATTTTCAAAGCGTCGAGGCATCAGAAATTTTACAATAGCACCTAGATGCAGGCAAACATCATAAATGTGAGTTGAGCGTGTGCATCAGTGAAGCACGTTCTTCATAGAATAGCTGAGCATCCTGTCTGACAAAAACACCACAGGTAGCACCAAGTGTTCCATGCAACAGTGTGTCCCCAACAAGCTGTCAATCTTTTAAATCTGTCAAATGGTTCGCGAGATAGTGTATTCGAATTTCGTTGAGGTTTCCCGCAAGATCCGCCAAAAATATGTGGGTGAAACAGTTGACGACATCACTGAATGTGGGAATACATGGTTGCATATACAGTACCTACATAGTTCAGGTTACTCCATCACGCAGGAGTAATTTGGTTCCGTGCTGAGAACATCCCCCACAGCAGCACCTTGTAATGTATAGGGCTATTCTAGCCAGACATATCTGCCAGCAGGTCACAGCAGCAACAGGTCCATCAACAAAAATATTTTCTATATGCACATAGCACATGTGTATTTTCGCCCACTTACCTTATGTGCATTGTTTCTGCTTTATATACTGGTGCTATTTTGCAAATGTAATGCCTCATAGCTTTGAAACATGTCGCTACCAAACATGGCCACTCAACACCACCTTGTATAAGTTTTGATGTGTAGGTTACATCCTTTCTGTATATTGCCGTATGGATACAATGCAATGTTTTAAACTGGTACAGTAACCCCACAGTTTTGTGACAGAAATGGCGATCAAATCCCGTTAAAAAATATGTTTGTTAGCACATTGCAATAAGTTTAGAGATGTCACTACCATTAATTGGTAGGCCACAATCGGAAAAGTAAAACTTCTGTAAAAATCTGTTAACATTAGGGATAAGTCTCTTTGATTTATCAATACCACAGATTATTCCACAATAAACTGAAACGTTTTGGATACATGATCAATTATTAATTCCATTTCGTTCCACATGTTGAGTTGATAGAAAGTCATAATTTCCGTAATTCTCAAGTGGTTGCGTTTATTGCAGCAGACAAAATGCAAGGTGGACGTAGCAAAAATATACATATATATTAATGCTCTCATCTGATTAGTCATTGTTAGTAAGTCTGTTCCACTAGATACGCAAGCCTTGGTAATTGTGTTCTGTTTTCCATTAATTGTTTCATTAAAAATCCATCTTGTGAGTAATCTTTATTTTATTTGTGGTATCTCATTAATAAAATAAGCATTATGACAGGAATTTTGTTTAAAAACTTACACTATCATTGCTTATATTAAAGTTCCAATAGTTCAACGGGAATGTTTACAACCCTCATCTTATATTGCTGTGATAATTTCACCAAAACAAACAAACGAGAAAGACCATCGCCCAGTGCTGCATGACACGTGGCACTTTTAAAGTTACTGGAGTTAAGTGCATAAATTACAGTGTAAGAAAGTGTAATTTGTTTTCTATGATTTATAATACCTATAAAGAAGGGAAATAACTTGCAAAGTGGTGAATATTAAATGATAACTGGACATGTTCCAGGCTTCCAAAAAAATTGTTTGATGTGTTGCATCATTTTTACATTGATTTGTATAGTGAAAACTATACGATATGCAACTATTGAAGTTCGTACCGAAAATAAGACAACTCTGAATGTGAAAGACGACCCCCATATTATGAGATTATGTTTTAAGAAAAAAAATTTACTCAATTTTAATTTTTTTGCGTAAATCACTACATNGACCCCCATATTATGAGATTATGTTTTAAGAAAAAAAATTTACTCAATTTTAATTTTTTTGCGTAAATCACTACATAAAATTAAAATAATAAATGACTGAGATTGATGCTATAAATGTACACTATAATAAATGTTAGTATTTAATTTTTGTTGGGACATTAAAAAAATACTGTATATGGCATATTATTTCAACTTTTCTTTCAGAAAATATATTCAGATTGCTGTGTACTAGTGATGCAACGAATGTCGATTTTTCCACATTCGCGAATGCGAATGCGAATGCGAATATTCACCTCCAA
>NQII01007773.1:74081-90368 GCA_002778355.1 Clitarchus hookeri | reverse complement strand
GGGGTCAATATTGTAGACTGTTCTATGCTCCCTTGTGCTGAAATGGATTATCCTAGCTGCTGGTTCAATGATCGAGTTTTGTTCAGTTAGCCATGGGAGACCACGAATGAGGTCTTCATATAGCTCATTGATGAGTGCTGCCATGTTTTTCATGCGTACCATGATATTGACTTCTTCCATGGTTACCTACTATTGTTGGTTGTGGCTAAATGAATGGCTTCACTGTGAGGCCGCAGAGCTCCCACATCAACGAACCCTGGCTGTACAAAGTTGTGGGATGCGGCCATGTCAATAACGACATTGCACTTCACACTGTTGACGTACACTGGAATGCGTATGAACTTACTTGGTATAGGTTGTTGATCTGCAAGATGTTGCTACAGTAGGTGTCGGAATCAGCTCGTCTGAACTGGGGGAGAAGATGTCCCATCTACCTACCCCTTCTGCTCATCTCCTGGTGGCAGTGAACTGTCCTTTGTGTCTGCTGCCTTCCTCTTTTACATTACAGGGCAATCACTATGCATATGATTTTGCTCGCCTGGGCAGTTTTTGCAAGAGTGGGACAGATTCTTCATTTTGTCCCATACCCGTTCGCCATTGTTGATTACTATGGGTTCAATTGTTTTTGGTGGTGGTTCTGACACGATTGGAGGTGTGTCCATCCGAGTCACGCCGTGTTTACCACCACTGCTGTAACAGGTTTTACTTCCACCGAACCTGCTGGCGATGTGCTTTCCTCGTAATCCTGGCTTTCGCACTTGGCATTGTCCAAAATCATTATCGATCGCATGAACGCCTCTAATGGGCTGTGAATGAATAGGGCTACTGTGCTGCGGTACTCCGGAATGACCGTTCTGGCTACGGCCTGTAGTACTTCAGTCACTGTCATACTTGGGTAGTACTATTGTAACAGGTGTACCTTTTGCATGCTAAAGCTGTTACAGTTTCGTAGGCCGATTGTTTGTCGAGTGCTTCGCGACTGTATGCTTGTAAAGTGAAGACAGTAACATTGCATAGGAACTGGAATGCTGATAACAATGTGTTTCATTTCATCTCATAGTTGTTAACCGGCCGCCACCATTGTGTGCATCTCCGGTCAGCTGGCCCACGACGCAATTAGGCCACTCTTCCTCGGACACGCCATAATCGTGGAGCTGGGTTGTACATTCCTCGAGGAAGGCCTGGGGGTCCTCTGTTGCTAAGCCTGCAAATATCGGTAATGTTTAAAACTGTGCTGGTGTGGTGTTTGCTGTTTTTCTTCTGTATTTTTTCCCTGTTCTGTGCTTGCTCGGGTTGGCATGGGTATGATTAGATTGTGTAAACAGTACGGTGAAAACAATGGCGTAGCATGGATTATGCATAGCAGTTGTGTTGCTATCATTGTGTACAATTCTTTGTGCATGCCTGGCATTCGTATGAATGTTCTATGTCCACTATCTACTCGTTCATGGGAACACAGCTTTGGTGAGCTTATGCCCACAAATTCGGCACTTCACTTCATTGTTCCTGGCACCGTAGCACACGGGTTGTTGACGTGTTGGTGGTAATTGATTACAACTGAAAAAGTCTGTCCAGCATCGCTTCTTACAGACTGTCATAACACCGCCGCACTGGTAAATTGTCCCTGGCCAACGCATGCGCATTCCTGTGGTGCAATACACTGGGGGTGGTATGGCTGATTAGAGTGTACGCAAGTTACTATGTTCTGTCCCTTCCCATCGCACCATACAAAATTTGTGCACCATTCGTACAGTGGTAATTGTATCGGTTGAAGTTTTATTTGTGCTTCTGTAATGTTCTCTTGTTTGCTCCGAAACTGTTTTCCCATTGGGGGATTCGCAAAACCGGGAGTTTGGATTGGGTGTATGCAGGTCCAACACAACTCGACTGGTATTCCTACGGATCTTGGTAGTTTTGTGGTACATGGTACTTTATTTTATTATTATTAGAGGTACATGACCTTTGATTACTATTTGTGCATGTACACTGACAAGAATAAGCACCGATCGCAAAAAAGTCTCTGGTGGTTGTGCGCACACATGTGTTGCAGAGGACTGCCAGTTTTCCTGCCGATGTGTGCTAGCCTTCGTCCCCTTTATGTGCTCACGTGAGCTGAGCGCAGGAGACGTGGTGCAGTAGTTACCATTCGTAGCTACAGATGGCTTGGGGCCGTGGACCATTCCACCCAAGCAGGCTTCCCTATCGATCCGTGAGCAGGTAGGAATGATCATAAATAGCTGGTGCTTTGGGGAGGGATGTAGATCGCACGCCCTAGCACATCTTCGTCGCCGCTCAGATTCCCCCTTGTTCTCCAGTGGTGCATTACGTCACTGGGGTGGCAGAGAATGGTCGCTTCGTTCAGAAATGTGGAGTGCTATTGTCAGTGGTCGTTAATTACCGCATGCCCATGCTGCCTATTGAAATTTTACGAAAATGTTTGCTAATATGTTTTGAAAATGTGCTTGAAGAGCCTGAAACTGATTTTAACACTGTTTACACTCTGTATTCCAGTTTTGGTGCAGTTTTACAAAAGTAAATGAAATTATATTTTTTGGGTATTTACACAAATGTAACACCTGAAGTGTGCTTTTTAAGACACATCCAGATGGCATTACATTGATACACTGGACACTTCTTAAATATTCCACACGGTTCCAACACTTATAAGTTGACTAGAAAATAACATGAATTGTTCGCTGTGCTTGACATATACCTAGCTTGATGTAAAACATTTTGGTTGCCCTAGAATTCGTGTTACAATGGCTAGCACATTTTAAAACTGTTTGAAAAACTTTAAAAAATTTTAAAACATTCCTTTCGTAAGTTTTGAAAAGTGGTAAAATTTTTATATATGGTTTGCTTAGCCACACCAGAAGCCTGCTATGTTCGTGAGACAAATGTGTATGAATGTTGCTGCAAAATGAATTTTAAAATATTGAAAGTTTCTTTAGTAGCCACACCAGAAGGATGCCATGTGATGTAAGGTCGGGATTGAAGAATGGCGAGAACATCGTAGATGCACTGTTACTCGTGCAATGTTCTGGTTGGAAACACTCGCCAGAGACGTCTTCTAGATTTCTTACCAGCTGCTCTGTTGTTGTGGGCCTTAGCCGAATCACCCAGGTGGCTAGGCTGTTCTCCCCATCCTCTACATCTCAAATGAAGGGGTGATAATTACGGTTCGATAAACTGCTAGCTGTGTGCAGTTATGATCAGCCCAATACCACTGTCGGTACATATTGTGTAGTGGACAGTTTTGCTGGTATGAAGTTAGCTAAATTGCGGAGTTGGAAGGCCACTCCACATGCCTATTAAACATTGATAAAATTACATATTATAGGGAAAGTACTTAAACCCTGAGAATGGATAGTTGATGGGCCCAGTACCCGAGATGACTTTAAGAGGCAAGGCCTGTAATCAAAATGCTTGACCTGGAGTTGAAGTCATTCATCGACGCTCTGACATTACACACCAGTTGACGATGATCGAGTCGTTAAGGGGACCCGACACACTAAGCCCATCAGTAGCTAATGATGGCCAAAGTATATGCTCTCCAGATTTACGTGACGAAGCTACAGTACTGGGGCTTTAGTTCTGCAGGAGGTGGAGAGGTACTCCTCCCAGACAATGAAGTTGTGTTAAATAATAATGTTCTGGTTGAAGAAAATGAAAACTATTGTTCTTGATGGTAGACAACGCAAAGTCGATGAAGTTCTCGGTAGTTGCGAACCACATGGCCTGCTTCAGATCCAATGGCTGCTGTCGTCTTTCCGGCCACTTGCCGTAAAAAGGCCAGAAGTCCGAAACGCGTGAGCATAAAAAAAAATGCGAAATAGTGTTAGGCTCATAATTGTTTACATTCCACAGGTGGGAAAATTCCCTTAGCTAATTGGAGAACACCTAAGTTTTCTTAGGGACAATGTCCAGTTCGGTGATTATTCTGTATTGCGTATCCAAATCACCCAAAAAAAACACTACATTTCGTATCCATTTATCCAATGATACGACAAGACCCACCTAAAAAGTCGTCCATTTCGTATCCAACTACAGCCGGGAGAAGGCTAAAACGAAAGCAAAATTTCTCCCTGCATAGCCAACATACCTTCAATTACTCAGTTTGAATCAAAAGTTTCTCTATGCGTATCCTCGTGAAAAACGACCTGAGTCTAAAAGTGCAAATTAGTACCACGCCTCATTTATTCCGGTCCACGTATCCAATTCCCTCAAATTTCGACAAACACCAAATTGTTTCCAGTGGCGTACCCAAACCGAAAACGGAACCATTGGTCACTTCTCCCATTTGTTTCCCCGGGTGTACCCTATTGCGGTAAGTGACTCGTCGTAAAAAATTTCCTATTGTGTATCTTGAATAAATTTAGTACCCAACAATCTTAAATTCAAATACATTTTACTGATTAAAACAACTACTCATTTAAACTTTAAAATAACACAAACAACGACCAACTTACACTATAAACCCAAAACAAATAACTGCCTAAAATGAGTTTTGAAACAATGGGCGTAAAAAAAATCAAGACAATGAGCAATATATGGAAACTCCAAAGCCTCCTCACTGCATTTCTCAGTAGTCTTCACGGGTTTACACCTTATTCACTCATGCAAAACGTGTTTTCAATAACGAGCAAAAACCTTGGATGTTGCAAAACATATTTTTTTTACTAGATGTTCTTTTGTTATATAAAACAATTTAAGTTCCCATGCACACAGAACACAATTACATCTATAATACGAATCTCAACTATTTATTGCTTGGTTAATTAATTATCATTTACATTACAAAAAGTTGAATCTATATCGGCAAGGGGGGTAAGAAATCGGACCTCCCTTGCGCTTCCAATGTATTGCGTAACGCCTCCTGGTTGTAATTATAAACGTTACTGCATTTCTCAGGAGCAGATGTAATGAGGAAAACTGGAAATAATGTGCAATCAGGAGTGTTGCATAAGGCCTTTTCGCTTTGTTCGTTCTGATGAAGGTTGGCCATTTATGGAAACTCCAAGGCCTTCATAGGCGTATTACTACTGCATTTGATGTCAATGCCTCTGTACTGAAATCACGAGCTGATAATTAATGTACCACACCTCCACCCTGCATTTCTCAGTAGTAGATGTAATGAGGAAAGTTGGTAATTTATGGAAACTCTAAGGCCTTCACAGGCTACCAACTCGCCTATATAAGTGCGAAATTTTGAGAGAGAGATGTTAGTCAGGGCTGAGTATTTAATAGACATGGAACTCCTCTCCAAGAGAAAAAGGCAAGGAAAAAGAATCTAGAATTATTAATATCTAATTATGGAATATTTTCAAACAACAGTAAGCCATCAGCACTTTAATTTTTTTACTGGTAAAACAAACTACTTGTATATACTTTAAACTGATGCAGAATCTCAACTGATTAAGTCGCGACGGCATTAAAAACCTTTTTAAACAAAAGTAAGTAATTCACACTTTAAATTTTTTTAACTGGTAAAACCAACTACTTGATACATTTTAAACTGACGCAAATAACAAATCACCTTCATTTTAAACAGACACCACAAACAGAAAGCCAATAATACTTTAATTTTTTAAAGTAAAACTACAATTAGATACGCGATACGGAACAATTGGCTTGAACTTGGATACGCTAAACGGGATTCGGGTGGATACGCGATAGTACACTAACTTGAAAAGGAAACAATTTGAATGGATACTTGATACTATACTCACGGTTTTACTATGGGTTTACAGTAAGGGTACGCAATACATAACAATTACTGGGAATTTTTATAAATTACACATAAAAAAACTGGCAAAAAGATACATACAGCACAGACGGCAAAAACTATGCATGTGCTATGAGCGCTGTCCGTTTTCATTACAAGCCTCAGCCTCTGGTGCTCCCTCTAGTGTACCGTAGTGCCGAACGCCATAGCTCACTTCGCCTCTTTACCGTTTCTATCAACCAGAGCCAACCTCTTGCCACCTGAGAGGTCGGCAATCCACACGACACCGCGCTCAAGTCCAGCGGGTGGATCCACCCCCTCGCTTGCCTTGCACTGGCCGGCAGGCACTGAATGCACTTCACGGCAGGTTTCGTCCTCCATGCGGCCTGCTCCAGCCACCTCTCGCTCGCCACGTCNCTCCAGCCGCCCCTCGCTCGCCACGTCTCTCGAGGGGATTTATTCCCTTGCATGGCCTCCAGACAGGGCTGTTCGCATAAGCTCTTTGGCTGCAACTATTGCTACCTCGCCATGCTTGCCACAACGCCCGCCTTCAGCAGTCTCTTTTGAACACAGTCTTGTTACGTTAACTGGTCATAACTTGTATTTCTCAACACAGTAGGCGGAAGCTCTTGTCGCTAAGCATTCTCCAAGTCTCGAGTGTTGGCCATGTTACTCATCTGCACCGGGCACAGTATATACAGGTGTCTCTCTGGCCCCCAACTTCGGTTCGCATCTCGTTGCCGCCCTGCTACAAACAGCTTGAGAAACTTGCTCCCTCGTCCATCAGATGTTAGCGGGCACAGGTTGGAGATATATGTCTTGTAAAGTGTGACGCGTGACATCGGGTGACTGACGTCACGGTCAGGCAAAGTTTTGTGTGTCACGAGACACGGGCAATATGAATGGGCTGACTTTATTAGCTGCTCACCGGACCTCAGATGGTATATAAGCTAGGGCACATGGCACGGCACAAAGTGTGATGTGGGCATAACTGTCCTTCGTACTACCGGTTTGCACACAGTCACTGGTTTACCTATATTGGGCGTGGCCCGGGGTAGCTCCTGACTAAGCCGCGCTGTTGCTGCTGGAGTCTGCCAGAAGATGTGCCCAGTCCTTGGGCGGAGGTGGTGCTGATGATAGCCTGCAGAGGACTGCTGGTCCTGCAGAACTGGAACCACAGGTACGCTGTGAAGTCCCCAACGGATGTAGACGACGACTTGGTACGGCTCGCCGGCGGTCTGGTAGGGTAGCTGAAATAGGGAGTCTGGGAGATATCGGCCTCGCCAGTCAGGCGGCTTGAGCTCGTTCCTAAGGGGTTATGCTGCAGAGGGCAGTTGGGGCTGGGTTACAGCTCACGTTGGATTCGGAGGCAGTAGCAGCTACTGCGCACCACTCCTATAGGTGTATGACATAAGAGGTAGGAACTAATGTCTGCCACGCTAAGGAAGAGCAGGTGACCAGGATCCCTACCTAGGTGTAAAGCCAGCCGGGGCTGAGCCACCTAGGTAGCCATTTTGTGGACGACTTCCTAGTACTTGGGGCTCTACTGTACTGTACATCAGGTGCACAGTATGGGTGGCAGTCTAATGGCTGTGTTTGTGACGTATGTGCGCCCGCAGTTGTACTCTTGGTTCGGCTTGGGTTGTAATGACGCTGTCTCCTGCTTTTCTCTGGTGGGTGGACATATATGAGGAATAAAAGTCAGTCACCCTACAATCAGTACTCCGAGATTTGATAGAAATAGTGTTTATTCCCATAAGGAATTAGACACGGTGGCCCATATAACTCCTAATTAACAAGGACTGTAATGGAAGTAGACTACGATAAACCAGGTGAAGGGAACTTGGGTCTAAACTAGACATGAGCAGATTTGGCTAGGTAGCTATGATACTGATCCTAACTAACTTGATGCTGTTGTCCAGAAGGGACTTGGGTGGCACTACCAGAAGGGTAGTGGGTGTTCAAGGTGTGAAGACTTCTTCGGGGTTGCTGGTTAATGTCTTGAAGATGTCTGGTAGGTAGCGGTGGTCCTACTGGCGGACGTCGATGTCTGCAGAGAGCTCCAGCACACGAGGTGGTGGAGCGAGCTGCGGAGAATGAACTGTCGTTCTACAGCTGTGAACTGACATATATTATACCTGCCGACGGGCTCTCTGTGGTGCAGGGGTGAGCTCCTCCCGTGAACGGGGCGGCACTCTCTGGTGCCATCTCTCGATCCATGGCGGAAACAGGCATCTTTGTCATGCGGGGTTGCATCGGTGGTGTGAGCTTAGGCGGCTTCTATTACATGTGGGGGGGTAGGCATGATGTCGGACATAAGGGCAAAACAAACCTGGCTGACATATCTGTGGGTGCCCCCGCATCTAGGGGCATGCTGTTAGCAAGTCATTCAGGATTCAAACCTTGCTTAGGGTGACATAATGACACATGAATATGAGGCGAAGTCGTGTTTCAATAAATGTCAGTACGCGTCAACTCCTTCAGGTGGAATAAAACATATACCTGCAAGTTACCTCTTTATGGTCCACTCATTATCTTTCGCTTTACACATTCCTTACCCGCTTTGCCTTCTGTGTGCATATTCACTGAACTACGTCGAGGTGGCACGATTGAGAATCAAACCAAGCCCCCATTGAAGGGTGCTCCCACCTCTTGTCCATGTTTGGTGTCTAGTGCTGGCTGGTCACGCCACCCTCTAGCGGCTTTGGGGCAAGGGCGGAGAGAGCCTTTCTCCGAGGCTTGAAAACAAACACGTTAATGTAAGACTCTCAGGTTACAAGCTGGTCACGTCGCTTGCCGAGAGCCGTAGGGTCCCTATGTGGGGGAACTCTGTGAAACCAGAGAGGCTGTTGAAGTCTGTAGCTGGTTGTGCCACTCGCTCAATTTCTCCCGAGAGGTATCAGGGGACTCTCTCCACAGGTCGCTATATGCCCAAGGACCGTTCATCATGAAGCGCACCTTTCCGATCGGACTCCAGCAGGGGTTAACCCCAAGGCACCGGCCCCAGGATGAGTAGATTCCTTCCTGGATGGACCAAGCAAGAACCTATCCTCCCCTGCGCTGCTACGTAATTTGAACCATATCTAAGGCCATGCTACAGGACACTCGCTAGATCCTCTAAAGATTATAATTCCGTTACTCTTATTTTGATTTTTGCCCTACATCTAAATAATGTAACATCACAGACTGTACATAGCTGTGTGCTCACAGCTATTCCTAAAAGTCCAATAATCAGGTGGGCCATAAAATGGATAGCATCGCCCTTAGTGCCCAGCTATGTGCTCTGTTGAGCCAGGGCCAGACGCACCCACGGTCGACGCGTCAGTCCCTTTCAAATCCTCGAGAGACAGTTTCACTGATCTCTAGAGTGATACTGGTCCAGTGCATCATCATTTATTCCATGTTGGCATAACTGGCATCACTACAAACAAGTTGTATGAAAGTGACGAAGTCAGCAGGACTACGGTTGGAAAGAACTGTTTCCTCTTGAAAGATTCTCATATACAAAATATACAAATCCCCAAATGCTTGTTAAGTTGCTTTGTAAAGGAGACAAAAGTTGTTCAAAGAAAAGTTCCTAGACTGTAACAAATTGCTGCTGGTGATGCTCACAAGCTTCAGACAGAATACACGCATTATCACCTGAACCCAGTGCAGCTAATTTAAGAAACCACGTACAATATACCTGCACTCAACAGTAAATTCTATAGCCTTCAAGCTTTTCACACTGTTTGGGTTTCAAACGAGGGCATTTAAAGGGACTACTGTTCTCCAAAATAAATGTACTTGCAGTTACACAGTAGGGTTTGATACACTATTACAGTGTTACAGTAAATTTAAGTTACAATGATAGTTTTCTGTAGTGATGATTTACCTCACCATTGTGAATTGTCACTACAGCATGGTTCCACTGTACTCTAAGTGGAATTTTGTCTACAGGTTTACATTGTCAACACCACAGAAAACTTCCAACTGAGTTTGTCAGATTATTTTTTGCTTAAGTCTGTTTTACTCTGTCACAAATTCAACACAAAACAACAAAGGCTGTGTACATAAACAAATAAGTAGCAACTGTGCATCCATTTGTGTTGGGTTTCAGGGACTCGGCAGGAAAAATCAAATACCACAGCTTTGGTGCAATTTCTGAACACAGCTACTGTCTAACTGTTTCAGAAAAAATTCAAACTTTTTTGAAACAAAGATTTGAGGAGGGTAACAATTTTTGTTCAGGGCGTTTATTTTTCATTTCAGATGTGCATGTCAAAAGATTAATATTTATAAAACAATTTTCCCTTAATTTATTACAACTCATGGAATATTCCCCAGCTAAGTTCTTCAGTGTATAGAACGATCGCTTTTGAAACTTCATGATTCACTTCATAGATAACAGCTACAGAGATTTTATCTAGAATGAGTTTTTTTGTGGTTATTCAGCCTACTTTTACAAGTAAATGATTTACTTCACAGTTATCAGCTGAACAGAAGCTCACAGAATGAGCTGCACTGTGCCTAAGAAGATTGTTTTCCTGACTGAATGATTTACTACACTGATACCAACTTAATGGGAAATCCTTATGAATAAGTTTAAATGTGCCCAGTAAGATTACTCTACTTTATAAATGATTTACTACACAGATCACTTGTAAAGGGACGCTCCTCAAAATGAATTATTCTCTGGTTATTAAGAATATCTATTTACGTAAATGATTTTCCACACAGATCGTACGTATAGGGATGCTACCCAGTGTAAGTTCTAATGTGCTCAGTAAGACGTTTCTTCTGTCTAAATGATTTACTACACAGATGACATGCAAAGGGACGCTCCCCAGAATGAATAATCTTGTGGTTCTTATAAATGCCGTTTGAAGTAAATGATTTTCCACACAAATGACATGTAAAGGGACGCCCCCCAGTGTGAGTTCTAATGTGCTCAGTATGACGACTCTTCTTAATAAAAGCTTTACCACACACATCACATGCAAAAGGATGCTCCCCAGAATGAATTATACTGTGGTTACTAAGAATATCCTTTGAAGTAGATGATTTTCCACACAGATCACAAGTAAAGGGATGTGCTGCAGTGAGATTACTTGTACAAGTATACTTGTTACTATGCTGGAGAGTTGAGGGAACCACCTGCAGGCCCTGTGTTTCAGTAGCTGATGAATTATCATCTTCACGTCTGTCAGACACGCACTGAGCTTCAGGATTTTGCCTGCACTTAAAATATGCAGAAATGAAGTTGCATAACTTTCCAAGTACGGCACTGTCAGGCAGACCTGTTTCTACCCTGTCAACGTCTTCAGTTATACACTCACTCTTCACTCTGTCACTTTCTTCACCGCAATACTCCACTTTGATTCCTGGATGTTTTGCTTGACAAGTCGTCCCCTCAGTAAAATCTGTTGATTCCTGCAACGAAAAAGTAAATAGCAGCACTATATAACAATATTTTTTAATTTAGAAAAAAACATACTGTAATATTGTAAAGACTTGCACTAAACTCCANTACACTAAACACCAAATTACAACAAATACATTTTGTTAGGGTAACATTATTTGTTTATAATGATTCCTACTATAGTTACATTACTGGCAAATTCACCCTTATATTTTTAATTAAAAAGAAAGCTCTTAATTTTTCAGTTCTGGGGTTTTAGGATGGTTTGCAACTAGTAATTCTATCTAAGAAAAACCATTCATCACACTGAAGAGTGTCATTTGCAAACCAGTACCGTGCCATTTGTACAGCTTCTGTATCAGAACCTTGATTGTTTGTAAGCAAATTAATGCACTGGCGGGGCATGTTTCGACTAATGTGATCCAACTTATGATTTTATGTCTAATCGTTCCATTCCTAACAAATAATTCATATAGTTAATTAAGTTAGTCCTTAATTTTCATGTTATTTACAAAAACATTTTTCCCTGAACAGAAAAGAGAGTATTATAACTAAAAATTAATTCATGTTACTGGCATCGTTACGATATATAATTTACTCAGCGATACTTTTAGAATGAGTTAGCAGATTATGGATATTCCATAATTTGTTACAGTTCCAAAATTACTGTGTATTGCTACATTTTGGACTTTATGTTGCTGCCGTCATGTGTGCCCTATTCACCGGTTTCACTGTACACTGGATGTATCTAAATGAGCCAAGTGTTTTACTATTTAAAGCACAGTCACTGGTTTGGTCTATTACTACAAATTATGTCTCGCCATTCTCTGCTCAAACAGAGAATAGTACGGCGAATGTGTGAGCTGAACAAGCTCTGGGAAACCTTAACATCAATATGGATGATACGGATAGATTCTGACAGCATACAGAGAAACATTTTATGGACTACCATATGACTTGATGGACTGCCCGAAGTACAAGTCACTCTCATTATAGCATACGTCTGCAGCTTTCCTTTGTAACAACAGTTACTGTTACCAAGGACAAATTAATACTAAAAGGTCTTAACATTCCTCCAGTGAAGTGGAGCGTTCAGAATAGGTTGTAACCTATCACTACAATTCACTAGGATTGTGCAAAAAATTTGGTATACCAAAACGAAAATGAAAAATGACAACATTCAATTTCATTTAGGTAAGAAATTTTTGTACCAAAACGAAAATTCTCGATTTCGAAGAATTTTCGGGTGTTTAATGAATATTAATTTTGTGCACCAGCAAAGAAAATTTTTGCCTGTAAATCATTTTGTTTTCATTATTTTTTAACTGAAATAACTGAAAATTTAAATGTAGGCTAGAGCACCAGTGGCAAATACTCCATATCCTAAATTATTTTTGTTTTGATTTTGCAATGAATTTGTTATAATAAATAACTTGCTAAAATGTTGTAAAATTAATTATCCTTTCATTTAACCTGAGCTCTAATGACATTATTATTCTTTTTTTTTTAGTTTTGTGAGAAAAAAGTTACATTCGCACAACCCTACAATTAACATTCACATACACCTGAATTAAAATCTGATATCAAAATTCTTATCATGTTACAGTTGTTTTTCCTAGTTTGCAGCACATATAATGATCTAGGTGACAGCCTGCAATATCGTAGGAAAGAAAAACATTTATCGAGAAGAAATTAAATTATTTCCAGAAGCATCCCAAGAATTTCACAAGAAAGATGATAAAATATAACATCTTATGCTACAAAATCTGAAAGAAATGGCAAACATTATGCCACACAAGAGACACTATAATGGCAAAATAATAGTTCTCGTTGATGCACCAAGAAATCAAATAACTGTCAGCATGTTGCAGCGTATGGCAATGCTCTACTTCTATCTACAGTGTGCGTCCACCACTCAAGGTTTTAAATAAAGAAATTGCTGTAAAAAATGTAGATTCTACGAGTAGTATAAAAGACGAGGGGGTGACGGAGGACGAGAGGGATGAACTGACGAGAATTTTTTGTTGGTCGTGGTAAAAACTTTGAGGAGGACCACTGTGCGTAATTTACTGAGCAAATAGTTTGTGTTTAAGACGCTAGCATGTCAAGTGAAGGATGAAATACGGTATTCACCAGAATATGAGACGACCTCGAATATAAACCGACCCCCTACATATGCCCTTTGCTAATGGAAAAATTAAATTTTGCCACAAATACTTATTGACAGGCCTTGATGATAAAATCACTTAAAAGCAAAATATCCCATGATCTTCACAAACATTTGCTTCGGTAATGGAAAAATGCCTGGCTGCAGCACAATTGCTATGCATTTTTGCATACGAACCACCATCAGTTTAAATTCGAATCATAACTACAACGTTCAAATTTTCTTAGAGGCGAAGGTGATGAACCTTTTTTTTTAAATGTGGTCAATCATAATTAATTAACACGCGCTCATTTACCAATATGTTCGATACAAAACCGGAATACGGCTTCGACCATGAGTAAACAAAGTACGGAAAAATAAAGTATAAAAGTTATATATACAGCTACTATCTTGTACACATAACCCCAGACATATTTACTCTGGGAATGTTGAAAGTCAGCGCTAAAGTTGGTCATCAAACAACTTTGATCACTTGCATTCACAGATATGATGCCATTTTGGTGATCACGTAGCTGCTCCAGATCACAAGATGGTTAGTTTACAAACACGTTACAATTGTATGTTTGGTAAACGCAACTTAACCAAACATAACCGCCCGTAGTGTAATGTAATGCACTGGCCCATTTACACATATTTAATACTTATACCAATATTTTAGCGATAGTTTTGTCAGGTGGTTTTGCAATAATTAGAAATATCTGCACGCCTGGATTAAAGACCAGTAACATAGCCTATTGGAAGAAAAACTTGAAGAAAATTGAAGTAAACCTCACTTTTTGTTGTGATTGTGTTTTATTTATTTTGATAATATTAACCAAACGTGTGTTTTTCGAAAGATAAGAATATTTCTCTGGAAACCATGAACTAAATGCTATTACTATTACCTATGCATAAATATTAACCACAATTATTCGTGATGCGAAAATAAGACCACCCCTAAATTTTTGAAAGTGAAATTTGGAACAAACTATAGTCTTATATTGACACTTAAGTCATGTTTTGCAGCATTTGTGATGTGATTGCTAGAGTCTGTCTCCAGTAAGGTTTCTTTTTTTTTTACAGCCAGTGTGTGCTAACATGTCATAAATCAAACTAACGAATCCCCATATACAAAATCCTTTAACAGCTGAGCGTGAATGAATGAAAGTGAATATCATGTTGGTTATTCTGAAAGTCCTGCCAACACACCATTTAAAAAAAATGGAGAGAAAAGTGTTCTTCGAAAAATTAACATTTCATTTTACGTGGTTACATCATGACTGCTATTAGTGATAAAGTAAACATTGTGTAATAATAAAATAATGCAGGTATACAAATAAAATGCAACTTGCAAAGGATGNTGTAAGACCTGGGAGTGCACATGGTTGCAAAATTTCCTGGGTGTATCGCTGTAACATCAGGGTTCCTTCGGTCACCACCAGTGGGGCGCGGGAATCTTAGGAAACGGCACCCCGTACCATGGCACCTCTCGCTGAGGTGGGGTGCAGCTCTACGATGGAGTACAGATCACCGTGCTGGGCAAGACAACTCCACGCTCAAATTCGGCAGTCGTCTGTATCCAGACAAAACTGTGATTCTTCGCTGAACACCCCTCGTGGCCAATCCTCGTGTGCCTTGCAGCCCATTCCTGGCGGAATATCACACATGCTCGGTGATGCTCAGATCATAATGATAGACGTCATAAGGGACGCTGAAACGACAGATCCCGCTTTACTAGCTGCCTGGATATGGCACTGGCGTACACCCAGCTACCGTGACAAGTCCCTGGATGGTGCGCAGCAACGCCCGTCGAGTGCTTACAGACTGTCGTACGATGAAACGATCCTCCCTGCTCGTGGTCAACCTGAGCTTTCTCAATGGGTATGCTTACCCACCTGTCCCACTGTGCTCAACAGACACAGTGTAGGCAAAACAGTTTAAAAGGTGCCGAAACGTCCACCGTCGTTTGAAGGCTGACAATGCGGCCTCTCTCAAAACCAACCCGGATTGGCAAAGGCTTGTCAAATGCGCCATTGGAGCATGCTACGTATTGACTGAAATTGACTATGTGAATCACACTGCTGCTTAGGCCTTATTCGTTGTCTCTCAGCAATGAATGATGGAGGGAAGTGTATACCCTCTAATGGTGCACACGTTCAAGCAAATTGCATTAAACAAAATGGGATATGTATGTGGAGCTATGACAATCCTGTGCGGCAAGATTTGTTGTATTTGTGCTATTCATTCATTCTGATGAATTTTTTTTTATTACAAACCCGAGTTGTTTCAATACATTACAAGGCAATAAATATACATTTAAAAGTCATTTATAAAATTTTATGATAAAGCAGTTGACTATGGTGCTATCTATTGGTGACTATACTGGCAGGCCAAACCCTGCTACACAATTACTTGTTTTGCAGGAGTATAACATAAATTTTCAAACAAATAACTTGAGTTTTATATTATATGAAATTTCTGGCTTTACACTGATAGAAATACGGCCTATTACAAGTTAGAAAATATTGTGAAATGACTCCTGCAGCTAAGTAATTGTTGCTAATTGTAGAATGCAGTAACTTTTCTTAATTTGGCAAAACTTTACTCTTACCGTTGATGCGTGACGCATACTAACATTTATTTAAACACGACTTTGCCTCATCTTCACGTGTCATCACTTCAGCCCAGATGGGGTTTGAACCCTTAACAATGTGTTACCAGAGCCTTCCAGCACGCCTCTAGGCGCGGGGGCACCCACGGACACGTCACGCCAACTCCCACGTGCGATAGAAGCCAGCCAAGCAGCCCAGCTGAGCGCCTGAGCTGATGCCGCCGATGCAACCCCACATGACACAGACGCCTGCTTTTACCAGGGACCGAGAGATGGCACAAGAGCGCAGCTATGCCCACGGGAGGAGGACCTATTTCCTACCTCTAGGCTATACACCCATAGGAGTAGTGCAAAGTGGCAAGCTAGGAAGGCAGCTACTACCTCCGAATCCAACGGGAGCTGTA
>NQII01007773.1:9645-71850 GCA_002778355.1 Clitarchus hookeri | reverse complement strand
ACAGGGAAATTCCTGTTTTGGGCCCCAGTGGCCTGAGTGCCAAGAGGTACCACACCCCACCAAGTGGTCGGGCCTTGGTACTATCTATCGGCCCAAGCCATCACGGCAGATACCCCTGAACAGCCGCTAGAAAACTGTTTCCCATAGGGCACGGGTGGCAGAGCCCAGTCTGATTAATCAGGGGTGGCACGAGAAGCCCTGGTTTGCCATGGATGTTGAGAGGCTATAAGAGACGCATCACCCATCCTTTCCGGAAACCGGTAAGTAAGTTCGTCTCGGTTACTATAGCCTAGTACTGCCACGCCACCTCAAATGACCAACCTACACTCCCCCCACCGGGGTGACCGTACGATCCTCCCCCCAGTTACGCCCACAGCAGACTTTGTGCTGTGCCAGCTAGTCACGCGCCCGAGTTTATATACCGGACGGGGTCTGGCGAGCAGCCAATAAAGTCAGTACTGCCACATCGCCCGTGTCTCTGGCCGACACACGGAAACCTTGCCCGACAGTGACGTCGTTGTCAGTCACCCAAAGCCGTGCGTTAAAAGTTTTTGTGGCACCCAATGTGGGGCCACAGCGCTTAATTAACAAATGTAATTAAGAAGAACTAGGTCAGCATGACCTCGAGAACCAGTTTAGCAAACCGAAACCAGACAGACTTCGGAGAGTCTGAAAACATCCTGTGTTGCTCAATTGTAACTAGCTGAGATGTGAGATGCAGAAGCTAGCATAGCCAACCAAGGAGATGCACCCAACCCCATGGAGCAGAGATTTTCGAAAGGCGAAAAGTGCAGATGTATAAAAGAATTTTCCCCGAAGGAAACGAGGAAAGTTGTGTGCGCCACATTACATGCATGCTACTTCCCAAATTGCAGAATTTACTACAAATTCTGAAACAGCAAACAGTCGATGAGCTAGTGGAAATGACGCACGAAACAGAAAGAAATTACGAGGCACAAGCGGTGCTAGACGAGACACGCGCTAGTAAAAGCCAGACGACCAATGAACAGGAAAGGGGAAACCTCCCCCTCCCCTAGATGCTCACTAAGTGCTGGTTCTGTCCAGAACGGCATTTTAACCGATATTACCCAGTCAAGCAGCCAGACCGTAGTGGACGGGGAAGGGTGAACAAGGGCGCCTGACCCCCCGCAGAGAGGAGCAGACAAAGGACCCAACCAGGTGAGAAATGTAACGGCCGGGGTGCAAAGCGGACCATCGCCACCAGGAACCACGGGCCGTCTTCCTCCAAAGGCTAACTGGAGAAAGCGACCCACCTGAAGCACCGCACATAGTGGTGGAAGTCAATGAACATAGGACATCATTCCTACTAGATTCCTATGCTACAGGGAACTTTATAAGAAGTAACTTTCTAACTCCTGCACAATAAGCTTCATTTCGCCCATAAAACCGGTTGCTGCACGTGGCACAACACAACCAGACCCTTAAGGTCGATGTCCGGGCTACTCTCACAGACCACGGGCAGGGAGACGCGGAGTCCCTCTGAAAATTGGTGGGGTACCGCCATCCTTGTCCGGTTTTATATCCTGGTATTTCGTCACCGAGAGCCGAACTCGCCACGTGTCTTTGGATACAGCACAAAACATGTTCACTTTGGGAGAAGCGCGCTCGTGTTCGGTGGTTTCATGTTGAGTCTCCTGATCTCATAACCGAACATTGTGCTGGCTCACCTTACCATTTGTATAAAACGTCGCTTCATCGCTCAAAAACAGCTTAGACATGTAGACATCGTCTACCTCGTTCTGGGCAAGAACGAACGCGCAGAAATCACCTCTCAGTTCTTTATCCTTTTCTGTACGATCCTGTACAAGCTGTAACCTTTATGGTTTGTACAGCAATCGCTTTCGCAACACTCTCCATACCGTCGATTGAGAGAGTTGCATTTCCGGCTAGATTGTAAAGTTGATTTTCTCGGAAAGCGAACGAACGCTTGTTTAATCAGTTGCACATTCTCTTCGGACACACGCGGCCGCCCGGAACTTTAGCCTCTGAAAAGGCACCCTGTGTCCGGAACTGAAGAAACCAATGTACGATGCTTCACCTGTCGGGAGAACGACGTTCGTATTTGCGACATAATTCATGTTGAATAGTCGTAACCGATTCACATTTAGCACACTGAATAACACAGAACGCCTTCTGTTGTTCCGTCGCCATCGTGATGTGAGCTAACATGGAACACACACTCATACTGCGACGACAGACTCTCCCAGTGTCATATCTCGAAACATAAAGGAGGCATCAGACAGTCCCCTTTACATTGATGTGTCTAATGCGAGCTCGCTTCCCCCACACCCCTTCAATCCGAGCGTTAAAAACGCCATCCAAACCGTAACGCCGGACATGTTGACCAGAGCATGGAACTAGTTTGATTATCGTGTAAGCGTAGAGCAATTTACTATTAGAAAGACCAGCAACTCGCTGAGAAGGTCACAGTGCTCTACACCTGGTAAATGCACATCATTAGATGTTTCCACCCCCACCTGCCTGAACGTGAATTGTTAGAAGTAGTGGTATTAACAGTGCGGCCAGAGTACAGTGCCGCATTGGTACCCCTGCTCGATAGTGGGCCAAAGGTACTCATGCGCACCACGACCATCTTGGAGAAGAATGTGTTGCTAATGCGCTACGAATAGGACTCTGGTGCCGCAAAATGGAGCCACGANTAAATGCACATCATTAGATGTTTCCACCCCCACCTGCCTGAACGTGAATTGTTAGAAGTAGTGGTATTAACAGTGCAGCCAGAGTACAGTGCCGCATTGGTACCCCTGCTCGATAGTGGGCCAAACGTACTCATGCGCATCACGACCATCTTGGAGAAGAATGTGTTGCTAATGCGCTACGAATAGGACTCTGGTGCCGCAAAATGGAGCCACGANCCATCTTGGAGAAGAATGTGTTGCTAATGCGCTACGAATAGGACTCTGGTGCCGCAAAATGGAGCCACGAGCAATGTCAGGACAGTGTACATGGACAGGACAAAAATCAGATCCATGTAAAAACAAACTCTTTTGAACAACAACGGGAGAAAATTATAGGTACAAAAACAACACAGCAAAAAGCACAGGTGCATGCAAAAGTAAAATCATTGGAAATAACTGTGTGCGAAGTAAAAATGTGAAGTGAGACAGAAGCAAACCCCCGCCAACACTGTGCCATTACTGTGACGGTCAGCAGTGCCACTAGCATAGTGCATCCCCTAATAACCCACACCTCCGCAATGACCAAGCAAACAGTTACACAAACAACAGTTCGGGAAATTACAAGAAGCATAAGAGGGCAGGACGCTCCTGATACCCCGGTTCCGGACAGAGCTACCCACTTGACACCACAACAAGCCGTAATCAACCAGGTCAATAGAAGCCATTCAGAATTTATTGGCATTTTTATGTTAATTAATTGTTATCATTGCCATGCATTAATACAGACTGCCACTTCACGAAATTTTGTGTAACCCAGATTTCTGACACCAACAGATATTACTCCATCTGCTCACAATGATTTGCTTTGCAACAAATCAACACACCAGTACAGCACTACAGCCAGCAGGAGTGACGTTTCGTATCCGTGACCTTGAGACAATCAAACTAGCAATAGTTACACCGCTCATTAGACATTTCGGTCTCAAGGAACTATGCTCTGTGTACAAACTTGACCGGCTGATAGAGCTCCGGCAATTTCATTAATGTAGTTAGATAACAATATCCAATCAGAATACTAGCAGCTTTCCAGCGACTCCTTAAGAGTGGTGTATGATTACCCCCAAGCTCAGTGATGAGCTCGGAGGCCTGGAAATACGGCGTGCCATTGTGGTGTTCCGGGGCAGGGGCGAGGTCAACTCAGCGTAAGGGATTCATGTGTTAGGTGCGTGGAAGGGACAGTGTCACCCTACCCTGCCTAAAGCCGTGCGTCATTCTTTCTCCATGAAAGGCCGGGGTAACATCGCGGACAACAACACCAGACTACCTGTTCCAAGTTCCGTTCTTTTGGCGTGACCACCGCTCATCGTAATAATCCGTTTATGATTTAGTCCCTTCGCGGTTACTTCACATTGTTTAAATTAAACCTTTCAAAAATCACTTCTTGTATGACATTATTGGTTTTTTTCGTGCATATGTTTTTATAACAAACTTTTTTTAAACTTTTTTTAACATAAAAATACCTTACTTTTTGTTCAATCGAACTTTTAATAATATTTTACTTACAAATTATATAATTTCATTTTTAATCTATATGATTAAATACAGGGAGAATGTAAATTCATTGGTTATTCCTAGTAACGCCTAGTAGTTCTTATACAAATTATTATTAAAAAGATTGCACACGAACGCAGTTTGCTGTCTCTTTGGTGCCATTTTCTAGGCTGGATTAAGCTTTGTGCGCATGAGGCGGAGAAATATCCTGGAAGACTAACTTTAGCAGGGCCTCATAAAAGTTTTGATGTTACTCTGAATGCAGTATATTTCTTGAACGAAAAACGAGTGCAACAGATCGTTAACTATAATAACAGTAGTTGTTCAACTGAATTCTTCGTCTTGGATTCGCCAATCACACACGTTTGTATGCTCATACGTATATGGTTTTAACAAATGAACGTTTTGTTACCAAATTAAAACCGATTTAATGCCCTTGTGGTACCAGCATGAACGAAATTCCGGCGTTACTCTTCTGTAGTTAAAGTTACTCGTTACCTGCTGCTGATCATCGATATTAGACGTACATTACAAACTGCAATATTCCAAGTGAGTTATAATCCGCCTCTCATCTACGGTACACATATCTCATCANCAGACGTACATTACAAACTGCAATATTCCAAGTGAGTTATAATCCGCCTCTCATCTACGGTACACATATCTCATCATATTTGTTTTGATAATTCATAGGTTTCTGCAGTTGGGGCGATGCAATACGATTCATTTCTGGATTTAATGAATATAAGAAGTGAAGGAAATCTGTCTTTAAAACTATGTATAGTTTAAGCAGTTGTGCTTACTATTAACAAATCGTTACTTTCAGGGACTTAACGAAAATCAGGACAAGTTACTGCAACGTCTTAAACGTATAATTCTCTGGGTATAGAGCCTTGTTCATGCTTTACCTGTCAAGAGAACTTCAATTTCAAAGCAGGAGGATTACACATAAATTTGTAGGATGTGGGTTTTTTTAGAAGGAAATAAAATTATCACTAACGTGAACAACTTACTTGTTCAAAGACTTCTGGGCTAGATTTCATAGTGCAGCTACTGCCGTTACCTCATTATCTGGTTTACAATGAAAATTTTATTGGTTGTCTATGATTGGTCACTACTTTTGTTTTGGATCTGTTATAGGCACACGAGCCTTCTACGGCGTGTCGAATAAATAACTGGCTGAATCGTGAAAGCAACGCAGATAAATAAATCCCGCTTGTCCCCAAAATAATCTGTGAAATTTTTAAGTCATTACAAATTACTAGGGGAACTAGAAACCTGACTTATGAACTTCTTGAATCCAGCTGCAGAGTATTATTTAGTAATAGAAGCCATTTTCTAGCATGAACTATTGCGTGCTGGCGTTAGATTTGTAGGTAGTATCGTTGAATACATTTAAAGTCTATCCTGGTTTGATGACCTGTAGTGAGATTCTGTTCTACTGTACACATACCAACCCTAGCTGTCTGGTAGTACACTAGCTTCTGCCTCGATGAGTAAAAAATTGTTTAACACAAATGTATGCTGCAGAGTGTCTCCACCGAAGTAGATAACTGTGAATGAAAAAGAAAGAACAAGAAAATTTCCATTTCTCTACTCTGCTACATGATAGTAGTATTTCACGAGTTATCATTGTATAAATTCACACATAAATATTTACTTAGTTTTCTTTCCAAAAATAAAATCAAACACAATACATGCGTGACTAATTCTGCAAGCAGTCGAGAATTAATGGCTTGTCTGAACTAAAAAAATTTCATTAGGGTTACTAGCGTTTTTCTACGCACAGATTTAAATTTGCAACATAAGCACATGCATAAGAAAAAAGGTTTCCAAATGGTTGGCTAATATTTCCTGTCCCGGGCGAGTCGTACTCGGACACTGTGCTTCCCAGGCAGAGTCATATAAGTTATACCTACAGGCTCATGTGCCGTACACACATGAACATCGCTTTCTTTGTTGGGCAGCTTCAGCATTTCATCTACTGTGAGAAACATACACATTTTTACTGTCGTGTTTGGTTTTTCCAGTTTTTTGCAAGTAACAAGAAAACACTTCTAGTCAATGTATTATTTATATTTGAAAGAAATTGCTTTCTCACAGTTATATTTAAGAAAAAAAATTGGCTGTATATTCAAATGCTAAGGCTTAAATTTGTAAAATATGCCAAGCATGTACCATCAAAATTGACCCTTCACTGTGAGCTATATTAATGTTGTACTTGTTATTTTGTTTTGTAAATTGAAATAAAAAAAAAATTAAATATTTTAACTACCTTGAAGGACAAATCTGTACAAAAAAGACACGAGAACATAACTTTCATGAGAGATAGCTGTCCCGGATGAGCTCCACAAGTCTTGGTGGCTGGGGCATCTTCTACCACCGACGTAAGCGATCCTGGCAATACAAGTAAGTTCCACTATATATTCTCTTGCAGATGCCATTGCTGGTAGTTGGTACTAATGATAGTGGTACTCATGATAGTTGGTACTCATGATGGTGATATTCATGATAAGAACTTCATGTCCTGCAACTACGTTGCGGAAGACAATCCGAAGTTGCAAGTGGCAGAAGCCACCTCACTTGAGGACATGTTTGAGGCCACCAATGTTTAGGCGTTGCATATATTGTGTTTTATTTGTGTAGCAAGAGTTTACCTGGGGCTTGCTGGAACCATCGAAGCTTCGGTGATGAGGCGCGGAAACATACCAAGCCCGGTTCTTTCTCCATGGGAAACAACCAGGGCACTCGTTGATGGCAGCCAGAGACTCCGCTCAAACTTCTAGTAGTTGCCTTTTCGTCATGGACATAGGGACGAAAGTAACGTTTCTAGTCGACACAGGTGCGGACATTTGTGTTTTTCCATGTGCTCGGTTAGCAGGCAGGCGCCCAAAGGCTAACTACTCTATTTGCAGCAAATGGTTCAACAATCGTAATGTATGGCTTTGTGACATTAACGCTGGCCTTTGGACTCAGGCGAGATTTTGTTTAGTATTTTGTGGCAGCCGATGAGACTTAGCCGATTATTGGAGCAGTATTCCTCCACCATTACAATCTCCTGGTGGATATTAGAAACTGGCTCGTTGTAGAGAGCAACACACATTTGGCCACAGACTACCGCAAGGCCACATGTGATAACAGCAATGTCAAAACACGTCTTCAGTCAGTGCGCTACTCTGAATTGATCAAAAGGTATATCACCATCACTCAGCCGTCTGTCATATTACAGTCTACCTAGAATACCAGTGTTCACCACATCTATACCACCGCTGAACAACCCGAGTAAAGCAGCCTACGATGTTTGGCTCCGGATAAGCTGCGAATAGCGAAGAAAAATTTGGAAGCAATGCTCACGCTTGAGACAGCTTGTTCCTTCTGATATTTTGTGGTCTTGCCTCCTGCACATGGCACCCCAAGAAAGGCGAAGCATGGATGTCATGTGGGGACTACCGGATCAATGCTCGTACAGTTCTAAGAGTGATATCCAATTCCACACATTCAGGACTTCTCCCACACTCTCCATATTAATCCTATCTTTTATGTTATAGGCTTTGTCAAGCCATAGAGCCAAATTTTTGTTGCCGAAGTAGATATCCACAAGATGGCAATCACTATACCATTCGGACGAAATGAATTTCACTTCATGTCATTTGAGCTTCGCAGTGCCACGCAGACATTTCAGAGATTCATCGACAACGTTCTCAGGGGCCTAGACGATTGTGTATCCTTCCTTGACGTCATCCTAGTGGCTTCGGGTAACGAAGCAGAGCCTAAGTAGCATCCGGAGGAGATCTTCAAATGCCTCAGCTTGATCTGTCTCCTTATCAACACTTCTAAGTTTGTCTTCGGGGAAACACAAGTAGCATTCTTAAAGCATAGCATCCCCATTGATAGCACCAAGACTCTCCCATATAAAGTGGATACTATCCTGCCTTGCAGCAAGCCAACAACTGCGAAACAACTGCATCAAATTACTGGCATGGTCTATTTATATAGTTGCGTTATCCCAAATACTGCTAACGTCACATGCTCCCTTGCACGAGATTCTCAAAGATGACTTGAAGGGATTAGCTATGCTGACATGGACTGGCCAGTGAAAAGGCATCTGAGTACTGCAATACCAGCCTTGCTAAAGCTTTCATCCTGGCCCATCCTATACTGACTGCATCCTTAGCGATGATGATAGATGCCTTGGACATTGCAATCGTGGCAGTGTTCCAGCAGCATTTGCAAAGGGTTGGCAGCCCTTAGCCTTCTTCTCGAAGAAGCTGAGCTTTGCTCAGCAGATATATTAAGCTTATGATCAGGAGATTCTCACCATATATTCTGGAATTCACCATTTTCGCNATATAAAGTGGATACTATCCTGCCTTGCAGCAAGCCAACAACTGCGAAACAACTGCATCAAATTACTGGCATGGTCAAATTATATAGTTGCGTTATCCCAAATACTGCTAACGCCACATGCTCCCTTGCACGAAATTCTCAAAGATGACTTGAAGGGATTAGCTATGCTGACATGGACTGGCCAGTGAAAAGGCATCTCAGTACTGCAATACCAGCCTTGCTAAAGCTTCCATCCTGGCCCATCCTATACTGACTGCATCCTTAGCGATGATGATAGATGCCTTGGACATTGCAATCGTGGCAGTGTTCCAGCAGCATTTGCAAAGTGTTGGCAGCCCTTAGCCTTCTTCTCGAAGAAGCTCAGCTTTGCTCAGCAGATATATTAAGCTTATGATCAGGAGATTCTCACCATATATTCTGGAATTCACCATTTTCGCCACATGGTCGAGGGGAGAGAATCACTGTTTTTACAGACCACGAGCCCCTCATTTTCACATATTCACAGTACCCAGACTAGTGCTCACCCCGTCAGTCCCACCACTTGGACTTAATTAACCAATTAACGACCGATATTCAGCCCATTGCAGGTTCAGCAAATTTTATTACTTACACCTCACCGTGGGTTGATGCTGTCAATGCTACACTCGACCACCAGGCTCTTGCTTCATCACAGACAGCGGACTAAGAATTAAAGGAGTTTCTGCAGAAGGATTCTGGCCTGCGGTTAAGGAATTTACACCTGCAAGAGTCGCCATTCGAGGAATACTGCGATGTTTCCACACCGACTGCGAAACTTTTAAACATTAACCATTTTGCTGGAAAGCCTTCCATGTGGTCCTTCAGCTGGGGCACCCAAGATTCAAAGCTACTACAAGGTTAGTCACACAATGCTTTGTATGGCCGTCAATTAAGTCTTACTGCCAGCGATGGACATGTTTCTGCCTTCCATGTCAGCATGCGAACATTCCTCAGCATATCTCAATATCAGTAAGCTCATCCCTGTCACCTTCTGCTCGTTCTGACCATATCTATTTCGACCTAGTGGGTCCCATGCCAGTTTTGCAGGGCTTCTGCTATTGCATGACGATCATCTATTACTTCACCAGATGGCCAGAAGCAGTGCCTGTGGAGAGCATCTAAGCCTCAATTGTGGCCCGAGCATTCAACAGCAATTGGATAGCTCACATTGTTGCACCACAATAGATCACCACTCTTCAGGGTAGGCAGTTCGAGTCTACACTTTTCAGGGATCTCAGTAACCTGGTAGTCACGACTCACCTGAGAATCACCGAATTCCATCCTGCTGCTAATTGCATGGTCGCGGTCGTGCATAGGCAGCTCAAGGCTGCCATATATTACCACATCACAGACCACTGGGTGGACATTTCGCCCACCATAATTCTAGGAATTATAGCATCCTGGAGAGAGGACATGAATGTAACTGATTTTAACTTAAATTTGTGTCCTACTAGTATCTATGACAATCATCGAATGTGCTGATACATAAATGTCTTATTTTCCATTTATTAAGATCGTCACTTAAAAATATGGACTTTTTTTAACATGTCTCGAGAACCAATCAACCGATCCCCACAAAATTTTACTCGCAAGTAGTGCTATGGTATGGAATGTTAACCAACATGTTTTAGGTATGGCAGACCGTTTTCCAATGGTTTATTGTAAAAAAGTTAAAATGGTATTTTTTATCTATTGAACAATTCAACGACTATGAACAAAATTTTAAACGCTAACAGTATTCATTAGTAGCAACAATTATGCCAAAATATATATACTTTTACCGGCAGTTTTGCAGAATAAAAGATTTATAGCATAAATAAAAAAACCAATTTTTTATGTCATATCTTATGGGCTAATCAACCACTTATCACCAAATTATTCACATAAGTAGCACTTTGGTAGGCCTTGTAATTTTACGTGTTTTAAACGGCTCATACTATTATTTTGAAAATAACGTCAGTGTAAATATTTCAGGTTGGTAAACTTTATCATTCAAAATATTGGAATCACTTTGTCCGAAATTGATGCTCCTAATCCGGACTCCGTAATGTAGTTGATTACATGCTAGCCTATGTCACTAAATATTGAGTTTTGGAGTTCTGGGTATGGCACATGTGTATTTGTAATTGTTTCTCTACTGTTGCATATGTTTCTGGTTTCATTTCTATAAATCATCAAAGCTTTTATGAACTACATTACAAATTATTTGCACCTAAATAAATGAGAGTAGGACTTGATAGTTATATATTAGAATCTTCTTGTTTTTTTTTTTTGCCCTCCCATTTTACCGAAATTCCCCGAAAATATGCAAAATGATCCTTATTCCTTAACACGTCAACCTAGCGCCTGACAAGGGTGAAGATCTATAGATGTCGTGAAAAGTTCATCTGCAGCAGAAAGTTAATGGGGTGATTTTACGTATAAATTTTTCATACATAGAAATTTTTTTGTTGAAATTCATTTGATTGAACGTATAAAAATTTTAATGAAGTAAATATACAGTGTTACATCTTACCGAAATCGTATTTTTAAAAAAAAATCCCAATGTAACAACGAAAAATAAGATAACATATCTAAAGCTGGGTTTACAATCGAAAAATCNCCCATGCCAGTTTTGCAGGGCTTCTGCTATTGCATGACGATCATCTATTACTTCACCAGATGGCCAGAAGCAGTGCCTGTGGAGAGCATCTAAGCCTCAATTGTGGCCCGAGCATTCAACAGCAATTGGATAGCTCACATTGTTGCACCACAATAGATCACCACTCTTCAGGGTAGGCAGTTCGAGTCTACACTTTTCAGGGATCTCAGTAACCTGGTAGTCACGACTCACCTGAGAATCACCGAATTCCATCCTGCTGCTAATTGCATGGTCGCGGTCGTGCATAGGCAGCTCAAGGCTGCCATATATTACCACATCACAGACCACTGGGTGGACATTTCGCCCACCATAATTCTAGGAATTATAGCATCCTGGAGAGAGGACATGAATGTAACTGATTTTAACTTAAATTTGTGTCCTACTAGTATCTATGACAATCATCGAATGTGCTGATACATAAATGTCTTATTTTCCATTTATTAAGATCGTCACTTAAAAATATGGACTTTTTTTAACATGTCTCGAGAACCAATCAACCGATCCCCACAAAATTTTACTCGCAAGTAGTGCTATGGTATGGAATGTTAACCAACATGTTTTAGGTATGGCAGACNCGATCCCCACAAAATTTTACTCGCAAGTAGTGCTATGGTATGGAATGTTAACCAACATGTTTTAGGTATGGCAGACTGTTTTCCAATGGTTTATTGTAAAAAAGTTAAAATGGTATTTTTTATCTATTGAACAATTCAACGACGATGAACCAAATTTTAAACGCTAACAGTATTCATTAGTAGCAACAATTATGCCAAAAGATATATTCTTTTACCGGCAGTTTTGCAGAATAAAAGTTTTGTAATATAGCATAAATAAAAAAAACAATTTTTTATGTCATATCTTATGGGCTAATCAACCACTTATCACCAAATTATTCACATAAGTAGCACTTTGGTAGGCCTTGTAATTTTACGTGTTTTAAACGGCTCATACTATTATTTTGAAAATAACGTCAGTGTAAATATTTCAGGTTGGTAAACTTTATCATTCAAAATATTGGAATCACTTTGTCCGAAATTGATGCTCCTAATCCGGACTCCGTAATGTAGTTGATTACATGCTAGCCTATGTCACGAAATATTGAGTTTTGGAGTTCTGGGTATGGCACATGTGTATTTGTAATTGTTTCTCTACTGTTGCATATGTTTCTGGTTTCATTTCTATAAATCATCAAAGCTTTTATGAACTACATTACAAATTATTTGCACCTAAATAAATGAGAGTAGGACTTGATAGTTATATATTAGAATCTTCTTGTTTTTTTTTTTTGCCCTCCCATTTTACCGAAATTCCCCGAAAATATGCAAAATGATCCTTATTCCTTAACACGTCAACCTAGCGCCTGACAAGGGTGAAGATCTATAGATGTCGTGAAAAGTTCATCTGCATCAGAAAGTTAATGGGGTGATTTTACGTATAAATTTTTCCTACATAGAATTTTTTTTGTTGAAATTCATTTGATGGAACGTTTAAAAATTTTAATGAAGTAAATATACAGTGTTACATCTTACCGAAATCGTAATTTTAAAAAAAAATCCCAATGTAACAACGAAAAATAAGATAACATATCTAAAGCTGGGTTTACAATCGAAAAATCGTGCTGCAAATTATGCATTAAGACGTGTGCAGAAGGAACGAAAGAAGGGTTATGATATGTATTGGTGTCTAATGGAACTTAGCAGGTCGCGTGCGTGTTTGAGGTTTCCTTAAGTGTTAAAATAAATAACTACATTTTATATCTTAAGTGAAACTAATGACGCGATGACCAATCAGAACATAGATGTCGGTGTTGATGGTGAGAAACTGTTATTTACAGTAGTTAAAGTAGAAAAAAATATTAAAAAGGCGTGTGTGTGCACATGTTTACAATTATATTTGTTTACAAAAAGTAAGCTTCTCTGATAGAAAATGTGTGCTTGAAGGATGTTCAGCTTTAATATTGTTGTGATATACGATGTTAGGTTAGGAGCACAAATACATATGTCAGGCTTTTCCCCTGTTTCCATTGGCTGAAATCAATCACATGAGCATTAATTGAAAACTGCAAATACAGAGGACAGGTTTTTGTATGCCAGATATTCGCATACGGCATAAATCTTAACAATTTTTTTTTAATGTAAACCTAGCTTAGGCCCAGCACCATGTATATTCCATAGACATAGGTATGCCACACCCCAAACCCTACCCCGTCTCCGCTCTACGCCCGGCTTCTCAATTTCCATAGATGACTCAATTTCGGGATCAGTCAGCTGGGTGGCATCTGAGGAGGTATTAACCACTTCGGATTTCACGTGATAAACAAAATATTATTCACCTAATTTTAAGTTTTATTTTAACATTTTAAAACAATAGGTATACAATGTCAATTATATTTTCACACAACCATAAAGTGGTGAGCGTAAAAAAAAAGTGAGCGGTCCTTTTCCTAGTCAAGCGACCTGCATTTAATGGTATTGAAGGAATATCCCTTATGGATATAGGACGGTACTTAATACATCCTGTATCTCAGAACTATACGAGAATGACTTACAAATCTATTAACACCATGCCAGTAACTTATCACTTCCGTGCTTACAGGTATGTTTACTCTGCCTGTTGTAACAATATCTGTACCTAAAAATATATTTTCCTACAATGCAATCGTAGAGAGAGTGTTCGTGTATATATATATATATATATATATATATATATATATCAATTGTAGTTTATATATNTATATATATATATATATATATATAAGGGTGGTCCACGATTGAATGAAGAAAACATGAAATTGACCTAGAGGTCACGCCACCCTCTCATTTTGTTACACATTTCTTTATCATCATATGTGCAACATTTCAAATAGTTATCTCTACAAGAAGGGGATGCTCATCGAATCGGAAATATCGAAATCGATTGTGAAATTATTAATTATAGTAGGAAGTAAGGAGTTAAGAAAAAGACAGATAAATGTGGAATATTATAGTTTATTACAATAAAAATACTTTAAACCACCCAAAATACAAATTTTACATAAAACACGTTTCTTTATTTGCGATGACATTTAGTAGTGACTTTTTGGTCGTCTCAGAGGACACTTTTTTCCTGTTCTGTTCGGCAACATGCAGTATAATTTGCTTTTCGTCTTCATCTTTTGCGAGTAACTTATTATAATCTTAGAATTTAACTGCAAGAATGAGTTTTTTATGTCAATAAGAGAGAGTGTTTGCCATGTCATTTTTGATACAAAGGCTCCCAAGGTGGTCTCACTTGTTAAAATTGCAGGGTTACCTCTGACCAAGCGAGAGCCAGTTTCAACTATCATCCCCTCAACAATGGCAGCTTCCTCAATACGTGTCACCTTGTCGGGAAATAAGGCAAGGCTTACGAGTTCGTATAATAGTACCATAGGTGACGTTCTAAGACACCCCTTGCAGCTTTCCCAATTTCCGAATCTGGCTTTGTTTGCTTTGAAATTTTTCCACAGTTGTAGATCATTACCTGGTGCTTCGACTGCCAAAGGAGCTTCAACCCATGCTTTGGTATACAGCAGCGCAATAAAATTGACAAATCAAGAAAGTTCTTTCTCTTCCCTTTTGGTCAGCCTTCTTTGGAACACACACATTATGTTTTACTTCCTCGAAATCCTCGTGTGCATCACTGGAAGGGCTAGTAAAGCCGGAATGAAGCAGTTGTTGGCTTGAAACTGCCGAAGTGGAGGCAACACATTCTGCAGCAGACTTTTGTCTCTGTTCCTCGGCCGTCGTTTGCGTTTTTGGATGCGTTCTGTTTGTTTCTACAATTTCTTATCTAGCGAAATCATAATCATCTTGCGCTCCCCTCTCTGATCGACAATAAATTCCCTATATTATATCATCTTTACTATGTTACAGGCGTCTGATTTTAAATATCAAAACGGTCATCTAGTTCTTTAATAAACAACATTTCTCTGTCTTTCTGCGATTTAGAAGCTGTTGTTTTTTTTTTATTTAAAAGCAGCCACGTTTTATGAATTACCTCCAATTTTTCAATGCAATGTTTTGGTTGTTTAGTCGNCCACAGTTGTAGATCATTACCTGGTGCTTCGGCTGCCAAAGGAGCTTCAACCCATGCTTTGGTATACAGCAGCGCAATAAAATTGATAAACCAAGAAAGTTCTTTCTCTTCCCTTTTGGTCAGCCTTCTTTGGAACACACACATTATGTTTTACTTCCTCGAAATCCTCGTGTGCATCACTGGAGGAGCTAGTAAAGCTGGAATCAAGCAGTTGTTGGCTTGAAACTGCCGAAGAGGAGGCAACACATTCTGCAGCAGACTTTTGTCTCGGTTCCTCGGCCCGTCGTTTGCGTTTTTGAACGCGTTCTGTTTGTTTCTACAATTTCTTATCCAGCGAAATCATAATCATCTTGCGCTCGCCTCTCTGATCGACAATAAATTCCCTATATTATATAATCTTTACTGTGTTACAGGCGTCTGATTTGAAATATCAAAACGGTCATCTAGTTCTTTAATAAACAACATTTCTCGGTCTTTCTGCGATTTAGAAGCTCTTGTTTTTTTATTTAAAAGCAGCCACGTTTTATGAATTACCTCCAATTTTTCAATGCAATGTTTTGGTTGTTTAGTCGGTATACCAGACTTTTGCCAAATCTCAAGTAATTCTTCTATAAGAATAAGTGCAGAATCTCTGACGTCTTTTTTCTCTTTTAAAAACTTGTGATACCGTTGTAGTACTTGTCTTAGCGTCGGAAGCTGATTTAGCCGAGATAACGGCTCCAGCTCTCGAAAACCGATCAAAAATATTTCATTTTTATGTCTTGAAGAGGCCATTTTTAAGCACTGGTACACTATTTCACTAAATTGTTGACGTCCTAAAGTCACTTCTGGCTTATGAGAATCTTTTAAACTTTATTTTACTGTCCTGAAGTTCACTTCAACATGTAAACATAACCTGTAACAAAGAACGCCAATGTTAGCGTTTTTATAAAAAAAAAAGTCATAAATTGACACTTCTTGAGCATCCTCTTGCACTAAACCTAGAAATTTGAAATTTTACGTCGGTAATACAAATGGCAGAGGTAACAAAATTAGGGGGTGGCCCAATCGAAAATGGAAAAAAAATGTTGTACCACCCTTATATATATATATATATACACATTTAACCTTCGATTAATATATTTACATTTAATATGAAAATGTTTGTAACATTTTTATATTAAACCTGCTATATTTGTTCTGCCATTTTTAATGTCTTTAAATCGTTTGTTTCTGAGCTACAAAACGTATTTGTAGGATATATTTTAATTGTTTTAAATAATGTTCATATTTTTATATGTTAAATGATTTATGTCACTACAGCCACCTGTTGTAACGTGACCTTGACTTAGTATATATATATGAAAAAAGAGCACATTTTTTTACAAATTGATTAGCTATCTTAAATGTCAAATAACTCGATCAGTGAGTGAAACTGCGTGAGTAGAGGCAAAGAATTAATCCAGTATTTTACAATCCTACTAAAAATTTGTAGGATTTTCCATATAAATACAGAACGCGATGAAAAGTAAGTATCACCACCCATCTGCAAGTCAGTCCCCAATAAAATTAATTATATTGGCATATTTACGAAAATCTAGAATACAATTCCGTCATTAGGTTAAAGTAACATTCTGAAGGAAGTCGACGATGCAATACATGCACAACAAATAGAATTTTCCACTCTATATCAATCCCATCACTAGACAATATCCTCGTCTGTTTAAGGGCACTGCCTACTGGCTGACCGCTGCGAAATATAAATATAAAATCCCATGTCAAGGAAATTTCGTCTCAGAGTATTAATTTTAAAGATAGTCGTTTCAAACAAAATGCATTCTTCATGAATTTTTTAAGAGATGATCCGTACGAGCGTATTATTTCAATATATATATACAGTATGCACTTTTTTGTGAAACTTCAAATTTTAAAATTCCTTGAAAACAGTTTATTCTTTTTAAGAAAGTATCTCCGCTGTAGAGAACTTCTCCAAAAAATTCGTAAGAATACATTTTGTCGGAAACGTTTATCTTAAAATAAACGTCCAGAGGTGAAATTTCCTAAACATGGGAATTTATATTTAAACTTCGCAGCTTTAAACCGGTAGGCAGTTCCCTTAATATCTATGGAGAATATACTCTTTAGTAAGATGTGGTAGAGTATTTATGTTTTCATAATAATATTGTGTAAATAGGTTTTTACGAGGCTTGTTGTTCGTCGACAGTTGTCAATAATTATTTGCACTGCGTTATATACACCAGGTCATAATGGTTCATCAACATAGCTTATTTCAGTATATCAGCTTCTGTTGCTTTTGAATCGTGTAACAGTAGCAGAAAATTTGTTGCGAATTATTACGTCTAATAGCCAATACATGTCAAGCATGAATTAAAGAAAATTGCAAAATATTTTTAGAAAATTTTAGAAAATTCTACATCAAAAGAATTTATCACATAAAACTGTACTGGCCTTAACGTGTTATAAAGAGCCCGCATTAAACTTTTTACTGTATATTAAGGTAATGTGCCTACATGTTAATAGTACAAAAATTATTAAATGAAACATTTCCATAAACAAAAAGGAACAGTAATACAATTTTAATATCAAATAGCAAGAAGTGGAACACTTCAACACATTTTCTATTAAAAGTGCAATAAACTAAAATAAGGCAATAAACTTAAATAGAACTCTTATGAATGCGAAAAATCGTCACCCAATAGATTGATAATAAACAGTCATTGTATTTCCCACATCAAACACTGCCGTTCGACAGTAATAGGCTTTTAATACTTGGCTTTTTATGAAACCCTAATTATTTCGTATATTACATCTGTAATAATAATTTTTGCTTTTAATTTATGGTACTAAACAATTAGCTTATCCAATCACTCGTTCAGTAATTGTTCTTTTAACTGAAATATTATATCACAACTCAGTATAAATGGAAGTCCCTGGGTCGCGTCTGTCTGTGTGTATGACTACGCTAATCTCGAGAACCACTAAACAAATTTGGATGCAGTTTTTACTCTTAAAATCTGCATTAATCTAGGAAGGTTTGTGTGTATTAAAAATTTTCCTAGCACTTATAGGAGCTGAGCACTAACGGTATTAGTTAATCAAAAATAATCTACATAAAAGTCAGTGGTAGCATATCTTTAATAGATAAGTAGTAATAAGCGTATTTGCGATTTCAATTTCTCAGTAAACACAAACGTAAAATTCACTGTATTTTCTAACCATAAAGAATTTAACATTTATCAAAACAAATTTGGTTATAAATGTTCTTTACAGCATATAATTATCGCCAATACTTCAAAAGTTATGAAAAGTTTGGTGAAAAAGTAATTTCTAAAATCGAGACACGTGCTCTCGGACATATATGCGTCCTGGAGGCAGGATTGGAGGGGTGGTGGTGGGGTTTGACTGATGAAGTCACTGCATCATTAAAAAGATAGTATCTTTGGCCCAACTTAATAAAACTAGCACTCAAATCAAACATGAGAGTACTTATGTCTTCAGAAGATAACAGCATGTTTGCTGACATGATACTGAATGTCGGAAATGGAGAGCTTCCAATGAACTGTGTAAAAATTTATCTCAATAGTGATATGTGTGTTTTAGTCACCGACCTCCAACAACTGATAGATAACGTATACCCTGAATAACACGACCTTTCAAATAATATACTATAGTGATTCAAAGGAAAAGCGATATTATCGCCTACTAATGAACAATTCTACAAAATTAATGAATTAGTGCTCGCAAAATTCAATACGCAAACACTCAGTCGATACAGTACTCGAAAGTGAAGAAGCTGTGCATTATACCACAGAATTTCTTAATTCATTGAATTATTCTGGCATGACACCACATAAAGTGATTTTAAAAGTTGGAGCTCCCATAATTTTATTGCGAAATATAATTCCACCGAAATTATCCAACGGAACTCGATTACCAAAAAAAAGTTTAAAGCGTTATTTTATTGAAAGTACTATTTTAACTGCAGTGGTACTGGAGAAACTGTTTTAATACCTAGGATACCAACTAATCCCTCGGATTTGCCTTTTAATTTTAAAAGAGTACAATTTCCATTAAGAGTTTGTTTTGGTATGACCATAAATAAGGCACAGTGTCAAACACTTAAAGTGGCTGGAGTGGATTTGAGTGGAGCATGTTTTTTTCATACGCACAACTATACGTAGCCCTTTCGCGTGTCACGTCAAACAGAAATATTTTTTGCTGGCGGTCGAAGGCAAAACGATTAATGCTGTATACAAACAATTTTCTAAACCACTATCATATAATATTGTTGTATTAGAGACGTATGAATGTGGATAAAGCGAAGGAGGTAGGTATGTCAGGATCGTGGTAAATGGAGGTCCATTATACTTGTCTATTCCTCTGGGAGAAAGGCGCGACGTGTATGAATGTATTTTATATATGATAGTAGTTTACTAATTAACTATCATGTAGTATTGTAATTGTCTTTTCCTAATTTATTTATTAGGGTATCTCTGTAAAAACTTATATGTACTGATTACTTCCATTAATATTGTCAGAAAAGCTGTGGTCAGAGATTGAAATTCTATTTTCATGAAAATATAGAACATGTGCGAAACGAAAATCTTGAATTAAAATTAGACATTCAAGAAATTGAAAGAGAAAATGGCCGCGGTTTTAACGTGTTTATGACGTCATATAGCATTCAATAAATACAATTTTTTAAAAATTCGAGGTAATTCTATGAAAACGTTGATCGTGTGAAGGAGCTTTTAGTCGTTGCAGTTAAACAGAAGAGCTGTAACACAGGCGTCAGGCTACATCAGTTACTTTATATTGTCGTTATATCTTTGGCTCAGTGCTCGAGAACTACCGCCAGTCCTTAACTGTCGAAGCTAGGACGCCACCCAGCAAAGCAAAGTAGCCAGATTCCATATTATGTACACACACAGCTTGCGTTTTAGGATTAGTTCACTTACTTACATTGTCAGAAATAAACTGAACAAAACTAAACAATTTGGGAGGTGCACTTTGAAGCAAATGGCTAAAGAATTAATAATGATCATCAATATTTCATGCAGCCTATGAGTCAAGGAAATATCAGCAAGGTTAATTTTTTTAAGTGAATCCAATTGTTGGCTTTTTTATTGCTAGCTTTTCCTTTTATATGGAAAAGAGTGCATAGTAGTGAAAGAATGCAAATGCAATTGCGTGGAATTTAAATGGCACATTATGATTCGAAGCACATAGTTAGCAAATTTTTTAAAAGACTGTTAGTGATTTCAGTTGTATCGAAATGTTAAACTTATGTTTAACCACACATGTTAAATTTTATCAACTTCTACTTTTAATTTCGTTGTTTGCCCAGCTTTGATTTATGTGTATAGTATTCGGAATAATCTTGCTCTTTGCCGTAACAAATGTCGAAATTAATAATTACGAACTTCATTTGAATTTTCCATATTGTATATTACCGACTTGAACAGATGACACATGGCCTACATGTCGGCATGAGGTAGTTTGTGGTGAGCACTGTGTCTTAGACAGTCGTATGGCCATTTCTTCAATTATGAATAGAGTACACATAGTTATTAGAATTTATCTTCATTTGTATTTTTATGTTAGTTTGGATACTAACAAGATGTTTTAAGAAGGGCTGTAGTTCGTCTTCTCCGTGCGTTTTATTTACAAATGTGTTTATTTTCCATGTATCTAAACAGTTAAATTTATATAAGCTGATAGCAATTAAAATTTCTAGAATTCAGATATGTAGTTTTATACCAATTGTTCTCATAATAAATCCTCAGCAGTAATCTCTAGCTAGACCAATGTTGGCCCAACCTCTGCTCCAAGTTTGGGCAAAGTTGGATATATAAAGTCAGCTACACATGAAAATGACGCTCGAAGCATCCGTTGGCCTAAGTTCGTTTTATTTTTTGTACAAAAATTAATTTCCAGCCATTTACCACCCAATGACATTTTACAACTTTTGTAGTATGTTGGCAAAATGAAATATTATAGACAATTTACAGTTTCTTCGCAATTTTTGAACAAATCTTTGAAAAATCACCCCAAGAGTAATACATTCATTTGCTTTTTTTAAAATAACACTTTAACAACAAATAGTTAAGTCTGTAATTAAATTAAATTTATTATGAATTTGATCAGATGAAACTTTAATTTATATATATTCTATAAATTATAATATTTTTTTCGTTTTCAATATGAATTTAAAACAGTAAAAGCAGCGATGTGTGGGCAATGGCAAGTAAGAAACAGTTCATAGTAAATATTTTATAATAACACAGTTTTTGGTGTACTATTTATAAATCAAATATTTCCTATTGAAATATTTACATTTATATGTAGCACTGATGCAAACATATTTTCTTTTTATTATTAAAAATATCTGTGGAAATTATTGTGCTTAGGTCCTAGTGTTAATTTTTGCATCCAAGGAAGAAACTCAAACAGGCGGAGCGGAGCCTGTCGTTTTATTTTAACTCTACAAGTTTCACAGTCGATGGGAACAATTTATCGCAATAATGGTCGCTGGAATAAGCACCGCCTCCGCTACACACTGACAAAACGGAAAGTTAACATCGTAAACACTTCGATGATCGATTCTAAAAAAAAATGAATAAGTTTAAACTTTTACGGAACGTGCCAAGTTGCCCACGACGGAGGACTTAGTACTTCGGTAACGGAAATCAATAACGCGACCCACGCCGACCACAATGAATTGCTTCAGCAGAGACATACAGAGTTTGTTCTTGGCAAGTTAACCATGACATATTTCAGCTCTGTGTTTTTGGTAAGCTACAGTTGTGGAGCTCGTGATTTAAGGTAATCAAGTGTAAGCAAACTGTAATTGCATCTGAAAGGGATTGTGCTCTCTAAGGTGGAATTAATGATGTAAATCAATGAAATAGCATTCACTGAAAGTCAGTTGTTAAGATACTGCCGACTGCCAAATCAAGGAAATTAACTGGGAACAAGCGGTCTATATGGTGGAATTCTCAACATTCAGTGGAATCACAAATATTTCAGTGAAATTCAGCCATAATATTAGTAGTTATCAAGCACTGATTATCAGTCGCTCAATTTTCACTGGTATACCTCAATTCTCACTTTTCAAATTTAAAATATATAAAATTAAATAATTTATTATTGAACATTAATCATTAGTCACCTGAGAATGTAGTGAGTACGTAAAACCAAGCTGAATGACATTGAATACCAGCCTTTAAATTGTAAATAAAACTGCAGAGTGGCTTTTATGCGGTTATGGCCTCGCATATGATTAACAACAGCTCTTGCAATTACGTTCCAAATGCAGTGCTCATTCATAACGTAATCTCCTATTCCCAGATTTGTTTCAGGCATATTTATTACATTTTAGTACATTATAATTATTTTATTCTTATCTTGTGTTATGTGAACGTGGTTCACTTTGTTAGAAGGCGAGCAGTCTGACCACTACACCACTGCCGCTCCTTTCAGCATTCCTTACGTACTAACTTCTCAGGTGACTGAGACACTATCGCTAATATTTCCATAACGAACGTAATTGTGAACGTATTTTGCCTCTTCTCTGAAATGACATACCATTAAAACTGATAAGTTTTTAGTGAGTGGACACTAATTTTTAAAACGATGTCCATGTAAACAGGTTAGCTCAGTATGTTACATGTACGAAACTAATTTCCATTAAACTTTGTATGTCAGTATATATTATAGACATCAAATTTGTCTAAGGAGAGATTAATTTCTTCGCCATTTTGAAAGGTGTCCCCACATGAAAAAAAAAAAAAAAAANTTTTTTTTTATTATTATTTTTTTTTGCAGTATCTCGAAAAATTAGCAAGGGGTTGTTTTTAAATTCGTACTATCACAGGCCATATTAAATTATGTTTCTTATGTATGCTAACACTCAAGCGTCTATAAAAACGATTTAGCTTTTTGTGCTATACCTACCAATCTATGTAACCGATTTGACCTTAACTTTGTATACATGCAGTATCTATGACAATCAGCCAATTTACTACAACATAATCATCTTGTCCTCCTTTTGCGAGGATCGTCAATTAAAATAATTGAAATTTTATGCCACACATTGAGGACCAATCAACCGATTCCCACCAAAATTTTCACGCAAGTAGTGCTACATTAAATGTGTAAACTAACATCTTTTAATTGCATCAGACCTATTTTTTATGTTGTTAAAATAAGTAAATTTAATTAATATGTTATATCTGTAAAACAAATCAAACAAATTCAAATAAATAATGCATACAGAGATCCTTTTTTTTTTTTTTAATTTTTTTTAAGTATCATCAATTGAGAAAATTGAACATTTTGCCATATTTGCGGAACAATTTATTTTTCGCCAAACATTGCACACAATTAGAGATACTGAAGGCTGTGTAAAGTAGCATGATTTAGGCGGGGTCAGACGTTTATTTTCAAAATAGCGCCATTTAAATATTTTGTTAAGTTTGGCATATATATTTAACCATGTATACAAGTTCGACCAATTGTTATACTGAGATTATCTATTATTATTCTATACATAAACTCTTCTTATTACGCCATTAGGAAGATAGCACCGAGGTGCAGACAATTATTTTCAAAATGATGGTTATGTAAATATTTCAGGTTAGTTAAACCTATCATTGAAAAAATTAGAAATATTACTTCCAAAGTTTATACTCCGAATCCTACCCCCGTGATGCAGTTGATTGAACTCTATCTTATTTTTATGAGGTTTTCTGTATTCGATCCCTGAGCAAGGCATTTGTTTTTTTGTAACTTCCTCGGTACTGTTGCATACGTTTTTGGTTTCATCTAATTCACTAATGATTATGCTGACAAAAACACACCACGGCATTCCTACTTTCCAAGCTTTTAAGAACTTCATTATAAATTATATGCACACTTGTAGAGGAAAGTAGGATGGCCCATTAGTTATATCTGTCATATCTTGTTTAAATAGCCAGACATATAAATATTTTTACTATTATTTGCTATATCTACATTACCATTTAGCCAATTTCGACCAAACTTTGTATGCTTAGAGTATAATTACTGTTACACATATATTATAGCAACACAGAAACAATGTTGTCGGGTCATTTCTTAAGATAACTCCACAAGAAAAAAACCAATTTTTATGTCATAGCTTGGGCAATAATTAACCGCTTCATACCAAATTTAGGAAACAAGTAGCACAATAGTAGGCTATTTTAATTTGTATTTTTTTGTAGGTCAGACATTTATTTTTAAATTAACAACAGGATAAAATTTTTAGCTGTAGTATAGTAAATCTAAGAATCTTTTAAAGCAAATTCAACTTCACTTTGTAGGCCGGCAGTATCTTATACAACCATCATGTGTACACTGAGCCACTTTGTCCGCCATTTTGTAAGATAGCACTACATGAATAAATAACATAAGAATTTCGGTTATCGCAGAGTATGGTACTCCATCATCATGTTCGCTAGAATAACATTAACCAAAAAATTTGACCGTTATTCTTCGATCGTATAGTGCAATGAGAGTTGTTAGTAATCAACACCCTGGTAGCATAAATAAATCAAGCTTTTTTGTATTTTGCAGCCCCCTAAATCATTTTTAAAACAGCCAAGCTATACTTAACCTCCAGATTACTTGACTCTCTGACATCCGTAAAATTTTCACGTATCGTCTATGGGTTATTTTTTTTATGCAGAATGCTTGGTACAGTTACATTTTATTGGTGGTATATTTCATGCGAAGATCTGTACCAATTTAAAGCTTTTATAAATAAACTCACATTTTCTTTAAAAAAATTATTATTTTATCTAATTAAATAGTTTGAAATAAACCCCCTTTGAAAAAAAAAAAAATCTTTATTTTGTTGTCATAATAATTTTATACATGTTTTCTACAGTAAAGTTGTGAAAATAAGCAGAAAATGGATTAAGTGTTAGTTTAAATGAAAAAAGGCTTTATGTTAATCTCAGAACGTAAAGAATTATATAATGTAGTATTTCTAATGATATGATTGAAAGTAAGGATTTTTATAGTTAAAAAAGGAAAAATTACTGGACTACAAATAGAGAAAATTAGAAATGAGCAGAATATTGTATTAAAGCCATAAAAAATTACTTGAAAAGAAGAGAACACATGCCATGTTCAAATACCAATCGTTGATATTCTCCGAATATTTACTTAACATTGGTTTGTTTCAGGAAACAAACTAAGGTTAGTATTAAAATATTGTTTATTATTAATATTGTTTATTATTAATTATTACGTATTCATATCTATAAAATATGAATTACCGGCATGATAAAGCAGGTTTTTTTTTCATTCAGATTTAGCAGCCAGTACAGCTGAACACTGCAATCGCTAAGAAAAACTATTCACAAATGGAATGAATTATTATTATACTTATATTAGTTACACCCTTTAAAAAAAACCATCGACAACAAATCGTTAATACAGTATAACAATTTAAAATGTCTAATTACTCAAACACTTAAAACACAGCACAAACAAACTGTGTTAAGAAATTTTTGTTTTTCTAAACGATAATAATATGTTGTACAACTCGAGGAAGGAGTCATTCTCTGACTCCTGCCAACTGAACCCTCACAAGACTGACCCCACATGCTCCNTGTACAACTCGAGGAAGGAGTCATTCTCTGACTCCTGCCAACTGAACCCTCACAAGACTGACCCCACATGCTCCACTATCGCTCCACATGCTCCACAATCGCTCCACAATCACTCAAAATGCTCCACAATCGCTCCAAATGCTCCACAATTAGCTCTTGCACACTGACGTCTGCCGACTGACTCCTTCCGCAAGAGTAAGAGACTGACTTCTGCATGTGATATCACAGTACCTACACATGATTGGCCTGTTGCAGTCACGTGGCAACTTGGTGATTGGCTTGTCAATGTCCGCACAATGTCTTATTAATGTAATATGAACTGTTTAGTGATAACAATACATCAGAGAGTTTGCATATGAGGATAATATAATTTGTTGGGTATCAGCTGTGAAGTTTAGTTGGTCAGTAGCTGGCGTGAAAGATAAATCGTATCAGCTTGTAAAATAAATTATAGAATATTATGAAGACAGATGTTGCGGGTCCAGCAACAGTACCTACAGCAGTGTTGGCATCGACTGCTTCAAGCATGACGCTGACAGTGCCAGCGACTTCATTGGATGTGTCACCTAAAGCCGTGTCGCCATCAATGACTTCGTCATTTTCGTTTTTTTCTAACTAACACATATTTTATCAGGTGTTTTGCGAAATAAACTAGTACACTGCAGTACAATTAACCGTTTCGAAGATTTTGGTATAATTTACTGTTTATTTTAACTTCCCATTACTTTAAACAATTTCTATTTAACCAAATACGCATCACCGCTGAAGTAAACAAACGCGGCGGCCGAGGTTGTATCTGACTTGTGACGTCACGGAGTGAGCAGGTGCGACAGGCGTGTTTTTGCGGGCGTTTCAAAAGTAAAATTTCCATTAAACAATAACTTTTCAAAATTTATTTTTAAATCTTAATACTTTGTAAATACCAAGAAACAGCAAAAAATGTGTGTGTTGCCTATTAACGAAATGGTAATAATGGTATAATGTTGCAATTAACTGCACTGAGACTAAGAATGAAATTACATCTTAATACATTCTAAGCAGTTTGGATGCAACAGACATGAAAACATGCTGTTGAAATGGTAGAAATGTTACCCTGACACATGGTGGTAGGGGAGAACGAATGTTGAGTATGGCTATGTATGGCGAAAAGAGGACCTACATAAGTTTCTGCATGACTGGTGTTGATCTAATAAACCTCAGTTATTTTTATAGGAAACAATAATGACGAACTAAATCTAATATTTCAATGGCTAAATGTTTTAAGGTCAAACCTAATGGCATATATCTAAGATTTCGGAAGTGGTAATCCAAGATGTCGGTTCGAGGGGACCGAATAATCAACAGACGACTAAATCGAAATGTAACGACAGAGCTTGAATAAAATACAATTTTAATGCCTCGTGACAAAATCAAGAAGGAATGATTGAAAATGAATGGAGGGTTACTAAGAAAAACTATATCAAATGTGGTGAACAGTGCATGACATATCATGAAAAAATATGTGGTCGGCAGTTCACCCGGTAGCTAAATCGAGAAATTGGCACCACTTAGGTGATGAAAATATAATACAATATGGTGATCGCAGACAGCACCACCTATACTTTAATAACATAAACTAATACGGTGGCTGCCTGACTGCTAAATCAACAGCTTGCTTGATGATATTGAAAGAATACACTATTGCTACCTATACATTGAAAAAAAAATTAAATATGACTGCTGCCCGGCGGCTGGATCGATACATAATACACTAACACAACCTGAGGTTTAAAAATTGTATTCGAGATGGCCACCTACAGAGATGCAAACAAATGACAAGCGGTAAAAATATGATGGCAGTCGGATAAAGGTGGGAGACAAAACTCCAGTAAAGTAAACAAACTATATAAAATCAATATGGCATGACGACTATAAGCGAAAGAGAATGGTAGTTCCTCTGGTGGCGAAATCAATAATTAATCCACTAGCATCACCCAGTTGATAAAAACATAAATATATGTAATCTAAGATGGCGGCTAGAATGAGCGTGAGTAATCTAATAATAAACAGTGGTGGGTGAAGCTAACATAAGTAATCAACCAATGAGAAACCTTGGCAGTGGGGTTGAAAGGAAACTGACTAATAATTCAATGCGAGAAATTATCTGGGGTCAGTCGTCTGCATGCGGCGTGCTGGTGAGACCTCTGAAAATGTAAGTTATTACAAAAATTTTGAAATAATATTTGAAATAATTATTTTAAATTCTTAGAATAATTTCGGATGTTTCTGCGAATTTTTAGGTTCAAGGTCATGCAATGTTATGGTTATGGGATCGAGGTTAAGGTATTGGGTAAATATCAAGGTCACTTGTATCCACTATGGTGGTCGTGTGATGTCGTATGGTGGCTGGTCAGCTGTGGTCCGTCATCCTCTAAGCCAAATTATTTAATATTACAATTTTATAATTTTTAAAATGAAATCTGTAGTAAGTTTCATACATATTTTTAATATATTTTTAGAAGATTTAATAATTTTTTACAACTTTTTTTAAGAACTTTGCGAATTTTTGGTCAAAGGTCCCTGGGGTCAAGGTTGCCAACATCAAACATGACGGCTAAAATGGCTGATAGATCAAGGATGGCTGATTGTCAGGTCTGACTCTGGACCTTGGACCCTGTGTTTTGATTTTACACACCCTACACCTATAATACCAATATGGCCACCACTGCGAGCCTCCAAAATCCTTCCGATGTATCGAAAAGTGCCTTTTCTAGTCTTGTCTTGACGAGGGGGAAGCTCAGTGCTATTTTAGGGAAAAATTAAAAATTTAAAAGGGAAAAAAGGTAAATTTAATGGGAAAAGGGAAATTAATGGAAAAAGGAGCATTTTTAGGGATAAATTGTCGATTTTAAGGGTAAAATGAAAATGTCAAGGGGAAAAAAAGGAAATTCAAGAAGATGACTGGCCTGCACTGGTGCCTTGTGACCTTATGCCTGACTCGCCTCAATCATTCTACTTACTTATATATTTGGTAATGAACTTATGAAAATTATATTCGTTTGCTTCTTACAAAATTGTTCTCGAAACAGCTGTTATTATTTTAAAACCATTTAACCTATTTTCAAGAGTTCATAAAATTACAGTTTTTAAAACAAATTATAATGAAAACTGTTTCGTCTCATAATATTTCGTAATACTATATTTGCAAAAAAGTTCATATTTGAACGATATAATTTGTTTTGCCCTAGAATCCTTACGTACAATTAATCAGAAGAGCCATTTTACATAATTATATCTTACTAGATAGTATAAAAAATTTAACAAAATTTATAACTGTAAAAGTTCTTTTCGTCATAGTTCAATTCATTCAAAATGTAACATTAATATACCACATTTTAAAATGTTATAAAATTTTAAACTATTCCATTAGCTAATGTGTATATAAAAAGTTTGATTCTTTTTATCTCTTAACATATTCTATCAATATCACAATTTTGTATGTGGATTCAAAGTCAAAATTTACAGTTTTTTTGTCATAAATAACTGAATTTGTAATTTTTTTTTCGTTATATGTTTGTCTCGCTATATTATTTTATTAAATCATACACAATTTTAACACATTCAGAAATGCAATTTAAGCTAGTCACTTTCACATTTAAATTATTTATAATTCCATTGAAATAACATTTGCTTATTTTATGAACATGTTGATTATTAATTTAGTTATTAACAGTATGACAGTGTAAGTTTGTTTATAAGTTTCTTTTATATTTTTTAAAGATGTGTCCTAGATAATTGTAATATTACTGCAGATTTATCTTTAAACATAATTGGAAAATCAAATTTAAAAAAAGAACACATCAGTGATTTATCAATTAATGAAGGTATGTTTAAAAATTTATGTAAGCAAAATCTTTAAATTAAAAATATTTATTTTCTCTGAGAAATATTATTTTTAGTAGTAAGCATAAGTCATGTGCATTAAAAATAAGTAAGTTTCTTTGTTCAATAAGTAATTTGTATTTTTTTTTGCAAGTTGCACAAATATATTTTTTATTATTAAAAATTTTTTTTTGTGATTACAAGTTTTATTAGATCTTATTCCTATGTGAATTTGAAGCATTGTATGTTCTCCATTTATTTAGAGTAATTTAAGTTATTTAAAGTTTTTTCACCATTTTAATAATTAAGAAAAATTATAATGTTATGTAATTACAACTATTGCAAAAAACTTGTTTTTGAAGGAAATTTCGTTATGTACTCTTACATATCTTTAATAATATTTATACTATTTCTCATATTTGATTAATGAAAATTTACGAAAATAAACAAAAACAACTTATTTATATTTTGGAAATATTTATGTCTAGTTGTTACTATCTAATTATATTTATAATTTCTTCCGATTTGATTTAAATCATATAAATTTACTACAACAGTTAAAGCAGTGGAATTATATATTTATATTTGTTTTAACATTTTGAAATGCTGAACTAGACTATATTAAACTTATAGTTATATATATTTATATTTATATTTTTTCATATGTTCATTTTGATCATAAAATATTTCGATTTTCACATATTTACTTAATACAAATATAAAGTACTTGTATTTTAAAATTTATAACATTTGTACTATTAAGTCAAACAAATTTAGTTTTAAAACTTCATTAATGTTCATTTATAGTTGAATAATTTTAGTTTATTTCAGAACAAATTTGTTATGACTATATAAAAATATATATTTTTAATATTTCAAAAAAATTTTATAAAAATTATTTTAGTTCCTGGGTTAACTGTAAATTTGGTTCATTAGTTTATTAAAAGTTTAATTTTTGATAGAAATATGTAGTGTTTTAAGAACTATGTTTTAATAATAAAAAGCATAATTTATTCATATTATTTACTTTACATTTAATTGCAAATGAATATGTAAAATTTTCAACTATCAGCTTTGAAGTATTTGATAATTTAATTAAAATATGGCTTTCCTGATGTATGTCATATAATAATAAATGCTGTATTTCAGGAAATTCTGAATATTCTGGCAATATATTTTAAACTGTTAATCATTTTAAACATAAAAATGAAAGTTTACTTTTTTAGTTTAATTACCATTAATTTAAATAGTGATACATTTAACAAATATGACAATTCTATTGAAATATATCTTCCAAATGTGCTGATATAATAAACAAAGATTTATTTTGTTAACAAACCCTATTACTTCTAGGATTAAAAAATATATTTTAATTCTGTTAACAATCAAATGTTTTTTGGTTTTGTGTGTTACTTAATTAATTCTAAAAAGGTTTAAACATTAACATAATTTGGAATATTAAAATTTAAAAATATTCAGTCCCAAATTTTAGGCCTATCTATTTTTTCTAAGTTAATTCTTTGTGTACTTTTGCCTTCCCATTTCATATTTCTTCATGTACTTCTTATTATAACTTAGTTCCAGTATATTTTATATTCAGTTTGCTATGATCGAGGTACCCATTTATTCACTGTAACAATTTAACTAAATTTCATACTTTTATTTGATGTTTTTGATGAATTTGTAATGATTCAAGTATATGTTTACTTCTCCACACAAATTAAACATTTAAATAAAAATAAATTTGAAAAATTAAAAATATTTAATTAAATAAAAATATAATAAATATTTTAGCTTTTTTTTGTATATAATATATTAATTACAGCTTTCGATTTTTTAATGATATTATTTTCTAGTTCTTATTGGAAAGGTTTGGAATATTCTGTAGATAAACTAAAACCATTCCACATTTCAAATAAAATTTTAATACTTTTAATTATTTATTTCACTTATTTTTATACACAAAGATTTTCCAATTAAAGTATCATTAAAATGTTTGTAACAGTTAAAAAACTGTTTTTAAAATACATTTATTCGAGTTAACATAATTTTAAAATTCTTGTATAATATTTTTAAATCATTCTATTTAAATAAAATAGCTTCTAAAACCGCATAATATATAAATACTTTCAAGCATGTTTTGGTTCTTCTTTATTTTGAAACATTTCTTCCCATATCATTTTATATTAAATTCCCTTAATACATCCTTTTCATCATTTTTTACTTTCAAAAATTTCTTCCAAATCCAAATAATATATAAATTATTTAATAACTTCTTTAGATAATTAGATATTTTCACAAAATTCTTCCAAAATTACATCGCATCGAAATACTTTAATAAATCGTTTTTTCCAAGCGGGTTTTTCAGAAATTCCTACCAAGTTCATGTTATATTTTTTATATAAATTCAACTTATCATTGTTAAAATATAAAACTATTTCTAAATAAATTAAACTTGTAAATTTTTTAACACATTATTTTTTGTAATTTTGAAATTTGAAATGTTTCTCTATTGAAATGAATACAACTGTTAAAAAATGAATAAAGCAGTATTCATTTTATTCAGTAGACAAAACAAATTGTGAAAGACTGAAAATCCTAAATATGTATGTTAACATTCATAAATAAGGTACTTTCATAGCTTTTAGATTGTTGAAACTTTGTTTATAATATACTTAGAAAAAATTTAATGCTATTCATTTTATTACAAAATTTTTTTTACAGATTTTCACTTTACTTAAGAGAATATTTTGTAAAACATCAAACTAAATATTTGGTTAAATAATCATATTAAAACTGGTTCAGAATATCCAGAACACCCATGACAAATCCTACTTTGATATTTAAACTAAATTTAGCTTATTCTTTATTCAATCTAAATGTATCAAATTAGCAACACATGCAAATTTANTTTTGATATTTAAACTAAATTTAGCTTATTCTTTATTCAATCTAAATGTATCAAATTAGCAACACATGCAAATTTAACCTTTTCAACAAAACATGTTGTCGTAAGTTGTAGAGCATACTTTAAAAGCTAAAAAGACACAAAAGTTTTGACACAACATATTACTGCGTGCGGACACTGCGTGCGTGCTCGGGTTCTGTTACCTGTTTATGCGCGGACCTGGCTCTGTGAAGGACGACACACCTCGACCTCCCCTCCACTAGACGCTAGACAACCCCTCTTCTTCCTGCTGGATAAGATGACGACATAGGATAATGAGCATGAATATTCTGGTAAAGATGCGCATCGGTTTACAACTACATTTGGAGAATTTTATTGGCTATTGGTCGACGACATTATTAATACCGCTGCAGCTGTATGGTCGGTAGCCATCTTGGTAGCCATCTGGCTGAAGTGCGGTATTTGGTATNCATTATTAATACCGCTGCAGCTGTATGGTCGGTAGCCATCTTGGTAGCCATCTGGCTGAAGTGCGGTATTTGGTATAATTCCGATGCAGCGAGAGACATTAACGGAGGATACGAGACGACGGCAGACGAGGTGATTGTGGTGTTAACGGATGAGAGGGCGTGATACCCGACTAGTAGAAGGCCAACTCTACATGGGTTTGCTCGGAAATCTCAAGAACATTTCTGTTGGTGTAATCTTTTAAATATTGCAAAGGTCAAATGTGGATATATTATTCATTAAATAATTCAATAGGGGTGTATACACTGTTTATTGTGACTTATTTCAATAATTTGATATCCTTAATTTCTTTGAGGTGATTGTAAACTGTAGTGATTGAATTTATTAATAATGAAATAGCAAGTGATAGCAATTTATTGTGAGATATTNGAGGTGATTGTAAACTGTAGTGATTGAATTTATTAATAATGAAATAGCAAGTGATAGCAATTTATTGTGAGATATTGAATCGAGTGAATCTTCTTTGTAGTTACTGTAAAAAAATTATGAACTTAAAATTAACTCTTTTATATAATTAAGACCTCCNCGAGTGAATCTTCTTTGTAGTTACTGTAAAAAAATTATGAACTTAAAATTAACTCTTTTATATAATTAAGACCTCCGTCCCTTAAAGTCACTGACTTTAGAGAAATCGTAGCAATATGTAATACATTTTGCCAAGTCATCTGCCGGAAAGACCTGTGAACTGTACAATGAGTGCTTAAGCTTATTTGTCAAACCAAACTACTAATAATTATATTTAATAAAAAAAATAACATACGGCTTTTCAAATGGGAAGAAAATTTATTTACCCTCCCGGGTGTTTGTCATTGAAAAGCTGCAGTGTTATATGTGATGGCATTGGATAAATTGTTTGGTGATGTATCTCTCAGTTAGTTGTGAGATAGGCAGTGTTTCAGGTAATTGCACGCTATATATCATCCCAAATAATTCACTTAGACAACGTACTGACAGATCATTAATGCTACTTGAACTAGTTTTTTTAAGCCACCTTCAGGAAGAATGCTGTGTTAGTTACAATATTTAAAAAAATGGAATGGACACACATTTGTTAGTTGTTTACGGACATTATTTGTTTGCAGCTAGAAATGGATTGTGCTCCGCAAACAGAAACGTTCCCGTATCCTACATTGCTGCGATTTATGTACAAGATATTTGGGCTAGAGACCTTTACTATTACTATACAGAGCGTTTCCACAAGAACAACAGTGCAGTTCAAGAAGTCTGTTCCAGCTACCGTCTACAATATACTGGTCACCGCCGTGATGACAATAGCATCGATAACTAACGTATACCGCATTTTGTGTGTACTAATTGTAAGTGATGTATGTATGGTTTTATTATTAATAGTGTATAGTGTTGTGCAGATCTCATGCTTAGTAAATTTGACTACAAATAGAATAAACAGCAGATGCAGGCAGAAATATCTAAATTTGTGTTTAGAAGTTGACCGCATGTTGCTCAATAATCCGCTTTACCAGAAGAGTTCATACAAATCTCTAGTTGTTATAATGTCATTGCTACTCTTCGTGTCTTTTATTTTTGCTTTCAATATCTGGGTGCATTTTCCAAAACACACTCTGGTTTCACTGGAGTCTTCGATTCTTTTCTATGTGATGCAGTTCATAAATACAGCAGTGACCATAAATTATGTAAACTGGGTACTTCAGGTTCGTAGACGAGTCGAGGTTTTAAACTTGAAAATTCGCCAGCTATTTGTCATAAACGCAAAAACCACAAAACAGCTAGGACCCAATACTCCATTCACAAGGGCAACACATAACTTGAAGATATGTTATAACAAACAAGATCTACATCTGCCAAAACAACCTGCCAAAGATCTACAGGATGATGAAAATTTATTTAATCCAAATCATGACATCGTGGAAAAGAGTATTTTTCACTAGAGAATAGTTTACCGAAAATTGTGTAAAATAGTTGATAATGTAAATGATTCTTTTGGTGTGTCGAACTTTTTCCTCTCGATGTGTACCTTTGTAACTTTAGTCAACACATTGTTTCATGCCTTAAAACAGGGGAATATTTTGAATGATTCCAAGTCTTCAGTCTGGTACACGTATACTGCCCTAACGTGGTTTCTGCTGTACTCAGGCCAGACCATAGCCGTGGTCTGGTCCAGCACAGCCACCAGTGACGAGGTTAGGCAGACCAGGGACATCATCCAGGACATACTTCTTGAACCTCAGCTAGGCGAGGGTGTGGTCCAGCAGCTGTGTCTATTTCTGGACCAGCTCTCCAGCGAGGATCTGTCCTTCAGTGCAGCAGGTTTCTTAACTCTGAAGGAGCCTTTACTCTGCTCCATTACTGTCTCTATTGTGTCTTATCTGCTAGTGCTGCTGCAGATGAACCCAGTTTATACTGCTCACCTTCACTTTAATTCAACTGAGTGAGTTGCTGGTGTGATGCGTATAGAAGGATCCCAGATGACTTAAATGTTATGTATGTTTAAAAAAAATTATTGAAATAAAGGCGTAAAACTTAAATTACATATTTCAGAAAAAATTCTATGACCCTATAGTTATTTAATTTTATTTTCCAATATTGAACTACATTTTGTGTACTTTTACTAACAGACAGCCATTTAAACAGAAATTATTAATTCAAGCAGATGACAAGTTACATTTAAATAACATAAATTCCTGTCAGTTTTATTTTTATGTTATTTTTATATGTCGCATATTAAAGCAGCTTTATACCATATTGAAACGAAAAATATATTTTCTCCTAGCCAATCTTACAAAGCNATATGTCGCATATTAAAGCAGCTTTATACCATATTGAAACGAAAAATATATTTTCTCCTAGCCAATCTTACAAAGCTAATAAACACCATAACATAATTTTTTATATTCGTAAGAGTGTCAATTTTTACTTAACTTATTAGTTACAATTTGTGTTTGGTGATACTACTTAATAAGCAATATATTTACAAATTACAAACCCATTATTTTTTTTATATTTTAACCCAAACCTTATCTACAAATTTTTGTCAAAACATCATTTAAATTGAAAAATCTCTTAACTCCGTGTAACTTCAAAAAAATATGTATTTACAACGTCCCTTTACAAAATTTTTAACTTTGTGCATGTGATTTCTTTGTATAATGTAGTTTGTGATGTCCGGGATTTGCAACGTTTAAATAAGCTAGCCTGCCTATATATTTTCATGTTTTTTGCACCCCAGAATAATGCTACGCTGTAATAGTGATTATAAAAAAAATTAAATGATAGTGATTCTTCATAAACGCAAAAATATTTGTAACTGTGTCAATTATAGGTTAATTTTCATAAGTGGAGAGATAATGTACGAATATGTGAAAGAGAAATTGAAACTAGTATTTCATAAATGCTCACCAGATCATGTAACAACAATGACAGTAAATTATACAATTAATCTCTTGATTTCAAAAATTTCAAGTTACCGTTATAAAATGACGACGTCTATGGCCATTTGCCAAGGCTTATTAATGTCAGATGAATNTCAAAAATTTCAAGTTACCGTTATAAAATGACGACGTCTATGGCCATTTGCCAAGGCTTATTAATGTCAGATGAATGTTAACATTGGTTTAGTATAGAAAAGTTAAGCGTTGAATTATGCGTTAAGACGTGTGCAGAAGAAACGACAGTGTGTCATCATATGTATTGGTTTCCAATGGAACTTAGAATTCCATGTGTGTTGATGGAAATTCCTTAAGCGTTAAATAAATAGTTATATTTAATATCTTAAGTGAAACTTATGAGACTGCAACCAATCAGAATAAAGCAGTTGGTGGTGGTGGCGGGAAACTTATGCACATTAGCGTATGTAAAAAAAATTTTAAAAGATGTGTGTCTGGACATATTTTGAAATAAAACTTTTCACCACAAAAAAACTTTACTGACAGAAAATATCGGCTTTGAAGTATGATCTTCTTAAATATGGTTATGATATACGAGGTTAGATTAGGAACAAAAGGACTTGTGGCAGGGTTGTCGCTTGTTCCCATTGGCTGGAATTAAGTATTAAAACATTAATTGGAAACTGCAAATACCTAAAATGCGTTTCCGTATACCAGATCAGTACTTGTGCATAATTTTTAATTCATAATTTACTTTATTACTAACCCAGCTTTAGACATGGTTACATTCATCAAACTCATGACCACGTAGTTATATATTTGAAAGGAATTGTAAAATTGTTTGTAAAAATAGAAATGTAGAGCCTAAATGTTTATAAAAAAAAAAAAATTATGTAGGTAACTTTGATTTCAATAAATTTGTAGGTCTAATAAAATAAATTGCAAAAAAAAAACAATAATATATACTTTATACATATAAATTGTCTTGTAAAATATTATTGTTTGTATTCTTATAAGGACACAATGAACAAAATAATTAAAATTTTATGTTATTTTATAATTTGATAAATCCATTTTATTGTTGTATGTGTTGTATCGAATTGTAATAGAATTTTCAGTACTAACCATAATTAAATGTACAAATGGTATGCTAATTAAAAAGAATGAACAATCCTAACTTGAGAGGTGAACATGATCTCGCATATGTAGCCTAATTCCCTCCCTGCAAATTGTAATAAACGAAAATAAGGTAAATATGTGAATGAAGTGTCGTAAGGCAAGCTTTATCGTAAAGTGTTTTGTGCACAAAGGTACAAACATCGTGTTGACCAACCTGTATCGCAAAGATCCATTAAAATCAAGTGTTTAAAATTTGCGTGAAATAAAGGGAAATAAATTAATTATGTATACGTATTTGTGTCGAGATATTCAGTGTCTTGTGTGTGTAAAAAATGTGCTATTCAACGTGTAATGGTTATTAATAAATCCATGTTGAAAAATTTTCAAACTCTATTATTTCAGTGTTACTACGAAGGTAGAAAAAAAATATATCGAAGAAAAACGAGAATCATATGTGTTATTTAAGAGACAAATTGCTTTAGGTGAACGATAAAAATTGAAAAAATACATGATACGTTATAACGGCACAAAAACTACAAAGAAAGCAATGAAAATTCACTTGCCTTTAAAAAGACAAGTATAGTTTAATATGTATCTTACTTCGATCCAGGTGGCATCACGGCTCGAGTGTCAAAACCACTAAGCATAATATGCATGTATACTTCAGCATTTGATAACCAATACAGCCAAATACAAAACGCGGTAGCACAAAATTGTATACACTGAGGGTCAAATACACTAACCAGGAGCAGTAATGGTGTTGAACAACTACCTGTACACTACCACTGACCAGTTGTGCCAATTAGTCTTGTGAAAACATCTTACAGTTGGGACATTAGGTAACCTGTGTTGGCTTGAGGATTGTAAATGTCCTTCTTCCGGCAGGCAAGTACAGTCCAAAGCAGGGAGTCGTCTGTCACATATTTAGTCTTTATGTGCATATGGATATGCCTACTTGTATTTTCCATTCGTTATGAATAGGGACAGTAAAATTTCGCGTTTTGAAAAACATGTTGGCTAGACGTCATTGTGATATGTATTTAAGAGTCTCAGATTTGTATTCATTGACTGATACTCCAGTGTCTAGCCAAAGTAACATCTTGCCAAGTGGCACAGGATTAAATGTTTGATTCTTTGCATGTCTGTGATTGGCTCAGAGTCCAATTTGAACGTGTCTTATAAACTGTGCCACAATCGCAAATATAATAGATATATGCATGTGTTTGTAGCCTCGCTTGTCCTAAAACGAATTAGCAAATTTTTCCAGTCCCTAGTCATGAATTGTCTTAATAGTTTTACTTTCAGGCTTCTGTGAAATGTTCATGCCAAAGAAGGTGAAATAATTGTGTTTGTCGTTCTTCCGCGCATGAGCGTGAAAAATCTCGTAAACGAATTCACGACTGTCACCAGTTTAATGTTTCTTTGGTAATTACATGTCCTTAAAACAGTATGCTCGCTGTGCCCTTCATGATATATCTTAGTGGTCTTTTTCTTAGGTTGGATGGCCCACACAAACTTGGAAAAAACACCGATGATGGTCCAAATGTAAGATATCTGATATTCGTGCGAGGAAAGATTTGAATTTCGAACATTTCAGTTCGGAAAGTTTGACCGAGCCACTCAGAATTCGAAAATCGCGACGTTGTAGGATCGTAGATCCACGTCTTCGGGTATCTTCGGTTAGTTTCGTTTTCCTTTTCAAGTTTCTGGTGGCATGGCGTAGACGCACTAAATAGACAGGACAAGTCCATTCCTCTGAAAGTAGGGTGTGGGTAGTTCTGTCGTTTCGCGTCTTTGCTCGAGTAAAGTCCCTGTTGCTCTTACAAATTTCTTCCTTCGAATATATTTGACAATAAAAATTGAAGATGAAGCCAAATAATCTAATTTTGCAGTGAAATAAATTTTGAATGTGTTTTAAACTGTATCACTCTGTGAAAGTTTTTTATTTGACACAGCTAGTCAGAATTTATTTAAGGAGAATTTTCAAAATGACGTGATGCCTTTGTATTGCCATCCAGTTTATTGCAGAAAAGAGTATTAAGATATAAGATTTAATTACATTTTTCATTTTAACTTAAAATTATTTATGGTTCTTTGCTTTTTTTTACCATTTATTGTTTATGTACAATTTCATAAGCATTCGCGTCTTGATTGATATCACGTACTTTAATTATCACCATGAAATTACATTTTTGTTATTGGACGCCATTTTAAAATTTATTAGGGTCGGAAATAACAGTTTTTTATGTGCATTATTCTCATTGGATGAAAGTTTTGAACATACAAAAAGTGTTAAGCCGGTTTAATAAACAACATTTTTGGAGGAAAGGGAGACATTTAACTTCTTCAGATAAACATCACCACGTAATGACGTTTCAGTGACTTAACCAAATTCCCGATTTATTTGATTAAACCTATTAGACGCAGTTAACTAAAAAATTTACAATACAATTTTAAATGCACAGACAGCCATCAAATTGTTTCATCAAATAATATTGAATGTGTTTGAAAATATGTTACACTGTCAATATTATTCACTGTGTGGATTTTTATTCAGAATTAATTTTCAAGGTGAGATACTGCTCTGTAATTCNTACACTGTCAATATTATTCACTGTGTGGATTTTTATTCAGAATTAATTTTCAAGGTGAGATACTGCTCTGTAATTCCATGCAGTCCGCTACCGGAATAAATGTAACACATTTTGTGATATGCTTTCCCTCTTTACTTCCTTGAAATTTTATTTATCAGTGATATTTCGTATGCAACGAAATGTATTGCCTCTGAGTTATTTATATTATTACTTATTNTGAAATTTTATTTATCAGTGATATTTCGTATGCAACGAAATGTATTGCCTCTGAGTTATTTATATTATTACTTATTATTATTATTAATGTGTAATAATCACTTCAGAGTGTTTCTATGTATATCAAATATATTTATAAACTTATTAAGTTTCCTGCAATTGTTCGCCATTTTCAAGTNTATGTATATCAAATATATTTATAAACTTATTAAGTTTCCTGCAATTGTTCGCCATTTTCAAGTATCCTGCCGAGCACGATTCTGATTGACTGAGACCGTCAAACATGAAAACAAATTTACCACCAATACAATTATATAAACTTTTGATGGAATAGATCCAGCAGATTTCTGTTTGCGTATTCAATTTTGCGAGCACTAATTCATTACTTTTTCCGAATTGTTTATTTGTAGGCGATAATATCGCCCTTCCTTTGATACACGATAATGTATCAAAACTTTCCAACACATAATGTACCGTATGCAATAGATAGTCAACAACCCGGTCGGTGACTAAAACATATATATCAGTATTGAGAAAAAATGTTCCACAATCTATTGGAAGCTCTCCATTTCTGACTTTCAGTAGCATGTCAGCAAACATTATGTTATCTTCTGTAGACATAAATACTGTCGTGTTGGTTTTGAGTGCTAGTTTTGTAACGTTGGGCCAAAGATACTATCTTTTTAATGATGCATTGACATCTCCAACTCTAGTTCCTCTCGCCACCACCCGCAATATTTGACGAAAATCTCCGGAGAATAAAACCGTGCAACCACCCATACGTGTCTTTGTATTTCTTAAATCACGCATGGTCCTATCCAGAGCTTCGATGGAAGTTTTATGCGACATAGTAGCCTCATCCCAAACTATCAGTGAACCGTTCTATATTAGTTTGGATTGTTTTTAATAAAGATTAAGTACTTTAGGGTAAGAAAAGTGTGAATGTTAAGTTGGTTTTTACTTTTTTTTTAAATTCCAAATACATTCATTACTACTTATTTATTAAAGATAAATATATGCTACTAAAAACTTTTTTTTTATCATTTTATTTTACACTATTCTATCGCACATGATTTTGTTATATCTCTAAAGGATTAGGCAGCGTATTCCATGAGAGCGCGCTGGCGGCAAACTTTTTTTTTTCCTAATTGATTAACTTATTCCGTTAATGCCCACCCCCTGTAAGTGCTAGGGAAATTTTAATTCATACAAACCTTCCTCGATAAATGTAGATCACAACAATCGATTTCTCTTACAACTCCGTTCAGTGGTTCTCGAGATTAGCACAGTCAGACTGACAGACGTGTGCCACGGACTTCCTGTTATACTATTTATTCAAGTTTATTTGAAGGAGTTTGTCGGAAAACAAATGAACGGTGTAACAGGGCCTTTGAAGACGTCCTGGTTGCTGCCGCGGTTTACACGGTATATCGACTTAAGCAGAAAGATCGGGCAATGGCGTTCATGGAGTAACCAACGGCAACGACAGACAAAACTTTCATACTTTCAGGTCAGACATCACAAAAGCTGTCCTCCCTCTTGCCGTACCCTTTCTCCCCACCCCCTTACGTCAGCAACAGTAGTACTTCCTCATCGACTATTCCTTCCTGTAAGTCTCGGCTGCACCTGTTATGCTGAAATTCTTCGATTTCACGTCATAATTTCTTTTTCAGAGGTATTATTGGAAATGTCTGATCATAGAAAATTTACAAATAACAATTTCTTTGATTCGGCTGTATCTAATCTTCACTGTATGTTATTTTCTGCTAGCCAATATGGCGAGAACTATTTCATAAAATAAAATATACACTCTACTTTTTACGTCAAGTAAATAATAAAACACAATTAAAATTACGCACGAAATTATTAAACAAAGAGTAAAATATTATTTTCTATAATCGTACATTGTCAATAGTTACTATGAATCCGAAATTAAGACGCGAAAACGAAGAATTTCTGCAAAAGGGGTCAAGCAAAGGATTTCAAGGGCGTTGGCCACGAAAAATAATAATTTCATATTTGCATTACTTTATTCTGTTGAACTTTCAGTCATTATCAGCGATTGCCCTTTTACTCGCAAAAATGAACGAGCACATTGTTATGACTTTTGCATATACATATATCAAAATCCAAATTTTACTTTTTTATAAAGATACAAACAATGAAAACTAACTTACGTACAGAAATAGATAATTTACACAAAAAGTATATGTCAAGATATAAAATTCAAAATGTCTAAAATTCAAAAAAAGAAACGTTTTTGAAGTTTAAAAAAATTGCTGATTGTAAGGAAATTCTTTCACATTTCTGATATGTGGTGCCCCATTAATTTTTGTAGAATAAATTGTGATAAGCAGCCCTTACATTAATTCAAGACAAGATCTTTGAAATGCACTTGTTAAGTTTTCTGCAATTAGATTGATTGGTTTTGCTTGTACATAACAAAAACAGTAAAATTTATAATCTGACTTGTAGTTTTCAAAAACCATGCTATTTAAACTCATTTTATTTGACGACAAAGTAGACACACATAGTGTCTACAAGGTGAGCAATATGCGGTACAGATATACAATAACAATTTTATTTGTGGCCAACGGCCTTAAACTACGCGAGGAGAATCTCATTTGAACCGCACACTATGTTGACCTGCACCATAAAGTAGATACGCACACGGAGCCAAAATGGCGTACCAGTTCTCTGATTGGTTGTGTGAAGCTCCAGGAGCAGTCCTTGAGTGTGATTGGTTACCTCGCGCTGCGGGAGACACTCTACTGGCTGGGCTGCCGGCTGGCAAGTAAGTTTCCAGGCGCTGATTGGTGAAAGGCAATCCGACATGTTACTGACTAGTGACGCCATTTTGCAAGGCGTGTGCATATAGAGTTCCTCTAATAAGCAGCTCTTTCATCTCTGTAATCTTAAGTACTCTGTGTCTGCGCTGAGATCACTGACATATCACCAGTTCTCGTAGGCACTAAAGGTCTATTCAAATTTAAATAAAACAGGGTTTTGTTACCTTGTATTGGTGTGTTTTTATAAAATTGTTCCTGCGTTCACATTCAAGTTAACGATCTACTCGTTTTCGATAAGTCGTAACACTCTACTACCAAATGTGCTGTGCCGAGAATCTGTACGTTTGCGTATGTAAATAATGTAAATTCTGATGTAAACAATATATTTATAACATCTGCATCAATGTACCAAAAATTCAATTATCTATCACTTAAATTCACTCCTATTTGCACCCACATATATTTCTTTTAATTTTGAAGTTTTTCTTAAAAAATTTTTCTAATCATTTAACACGAACAAGCGATATTAAAACTTGAACGTTTACTTAAATAGTACGCTATAAAAGAGACGAAAGTTGACAGGAAAAAATCTGAAAACAAAAAACAAAAAAAAAAAATTGTTTATTCAATCAGATAAGCTGATAACACGTAACCTTTTTTTTATGTTGAAGTTGGTTCGACATCGCCCTTGGCAACGTTAACTTCTTGTCGTTGTTAATCCCACGTGAACACGCGGCTGCGCCAGCTATAATCATTCATTAAGTTAATGCAATTTTAATACGACGAAGTTCATATTAACTTAAGGGTGAATCATCCGTAGTAAAAGGGCCCGAGATTTGTTTAATTGAAGCACAGNACGACGAAGTTCATATTAACTTAAGGGTGAATCATCCGTAGTAAAAGGGCCCGAGATTTGTTTAATTGAAGCACAGTGATACGGGCGACAATAACACGCGTGCCCAGTGCGCCATCGCCTCTATGCGCAAGGCGTTGAACCAGCGTGCTGTGCTTCTATCGTCACACTTTCCTGTGCAAATCTGATCTGTAACGGTGGGACTTTATTACACGAGAAGAAGAACCTATTGTTTAAATTACGAGTTTGACGTTTAATTTTTCTCTTATCTATAAAGTGAACTACGCGGGCAAGCTTAAAAATGCTATATTTTTTTACCATTTTCACGATTTTCTAAATACGCTTTATGTGATAAAGACACAAACGTACGGTCATATAAAATAANATTTTTTTACCATTTTCACGATTTTCTAAATACGCTTTATGTGATAAAGACACAAACGTACGGTCATATAAAATAAGATTGTTTATGGTACAATGCTGTAGTCCCAGGATAAGTATTTATTGAGATACGAGTAAGTGGATAGGAAATGTATGTCCGAGGGCAGGAATATGGGTAGTACAATTCAGAATTCAGCTGCCATCGTGGTCGACGACACAGGCGAAAGTCGTGGTCTTCGACTTCGCACGGCCATATTTGTTTTCATTTTTGACCCATATTCGCCATTATTGATGAAGTTGACGTTGATCTTGACCACAGTGACTTTGATATCCATGGCTTTGAACTGAAAATTTCGAGAAAAATAGAAAAAAGCAACTCTTCAAAATGAGGAGAATATTTCATTACCGACGCCAACCACCAGGTTAAACGTGGGTCACCTTGACCATTTTTTAATTTAAAAATCAAGAAAATATCGCAAAATTCGAAGAAAAAATTTATAAAATTGTGGAACTTCTTACATCACTTACTCAGATAATAAAAATCTGATTGGNGCAAAATTCGAAGAAAAAATTTATAAAATTGTGGAACTTCTTACATCACTTACTCAGATAATAAAAATCTGATTGGCCAATCACGAAGGAAATGTTTTCTTACAAAGACGCAGCACAAATAAGGATAATAAAACTGATCGAACGTCCGTAGGTTATTGAAATCTAGCATGTGCGGAAAACTCTTCGCGAAACTCGGGTGTCCCTGCTCTTCAGCGATAAAAATGCTGGGCTAGATCACTCGTCTGCCACCAAGGCGAATTGGGTTCGATTCCCAGCAGAGTTACTCTTGGCTTCCGCATGTGGAAATCGTGCAGGCCGATGTCGATGGTCGGCGGGGATTTTCACTGGGATCTTCCATTTACCCTACTCTTGCATTCTGACATTGCACCATACTCACCTTGCTTCACCTTCAACACACCCAGACCTCGTAGTTCAAGAGTTGCCCAAAACCTTTCCACTCAACTCCACACAAATATATTTGGTGACTGCAAAAGTGGCAACTTCATTGTGTTTACTTATATTTTTGAACCATAGAGATGGAAAAACTTAGTAAGTTCTCCTGTTTGATACTTAAGTTTTTCATTGTGTTACTCTCTTATGGTTTCTGGGACGTTAGGCTGCTGGCTCGCAAGACCAGGAGAAACAACTGAATATCTTCCCCGCGGTCGCAGTCGATTAATCGCAGTGATGAACTGCTCTTGCGAGCTGGCTGTCGACCAGCGGCCACCATGATCGCAGTATTGCCAACATCAGCCCGTTGAACAGCACAGCGAACTCATACTTTCAACCTGCTGTCGTTAAGTAACCCGAGGACACATTTGTTCCAATTAACTAAACGCTTCACTAAAATTGCAATAGTGATGACTTGATCATGTAAATAGTAACTAAATTAAACATATATGAGTATGTACATGATGTGTTGATTTATGTAGGAAATAACCTGGATAAGGACACTGCAGCTCAAAACCAAAAGTCCATTTCAAGTTACGTCCTAAGTTCGATGGTTCCAGGTATACGGGCCAGTGACACCGTGTCCATTTCTGGTTGTCGTTACACCCCTGTTTGTGCACAGACTGTGGTATATACGTTTGTGGAATGAGTGTTTAAGTGTAGCCATCCAATGAACGTCAGTCATCAATTGCTTGACAGGGTAATTAAACTGTAACTTAACTACTCTGCAACATTTATAGGCTCCTCATGGTAAAGTGATCTCTTTTTGAATCCTTCACATTTGGAATAGTAGTCGATAAATACATTTTATTGTAGCTTTAGATATAAAATTTATATTCCTGTGAAAAAAATGCACTGTGTTTATTACAACCATGGCAATATTTATTTGAAAAAGTTTTGGAAAGATTAATATTGGTAGANTAAATATTGGCAGATAGGAGAAAAAATAACTAGGGAATCAAAAGTGTCCACTTTGCCGTGAACAGCATATAAATGTGCTACTAGGGAATGTCCCCTTGAATCTTATACACCACATGTGGTTCATACATAAGTGCACGCTACCACACTTCAGCAGAGTGACATAAGTTACCGCACATATGGATGAATCGTAGAACACCTGCCGCGCGGCTTGCAGATGATCTTGCCTACTTTGCAAGGTGTAATTCATACCCGGTCTGACAGTTATTATTGACAAAATAATTATTTGTTTGACGAACACTGTTCAAAATTTTCACGTAAGGATTAATTAATATTTATAGTTCTCACATCGGAACTGTTCCGATTAACACGGCAAAATATCGATTACCATTTACGTATACAAGGTTTTTTCGTATTGAATAGTGCTTATTAACGTTCCTCGGTGTAATGCCTGAAGGCTTATCAGGGGTTGGCTTACAAACTAATTCATGACCTAAGTTAACATAACACCCATGCCTTGCCCGGGATTCGAGCCCAGAACCTCCCGCACCATGGACTGGCGGCGCACTAACCGACTGCGCCACGGGAGGCTGGAAAGTTCTTTTCGTGTATTTGTTTGTTATTTATTTATAATTAACACTTTAGCTAAACTTGTGCGTGGTTTTGTGTCTGTTGACATGCTTATATTTTCCTAATGTACACATTTAAGCAGTGTCCATCTACTAGATACGGTGTAGGTCCGCGAGCTCAAAGCCCGAAACAATAAAAATATATTAATTTCCTCTCGGTCATAGAAAATTTCAGACTGTGATTTAAAATAAAGTTTTTATTACTTAACTTTCGTCCCGATGGAAAATGACATAAAACCATATATTCTCTATTTTTAAAACTGCAAATATACGAAAGTATAGTCCACCTACTGATCTGTAGGTAATGTCATTCTGAGATTCAGTTATTCTTTAAAACACTTATCTTATTTCTAACCAAGAGGTGACTTTATTACATCCTTGCCCGTGATACTAAGAGTCATAATTGTAATTATCACAAGAAGCATAATTATTTTATAACGAAGTGATTGTGTGGTAAAGGAATTTGCTTTTCCCAGAGTGGTATTTTTTCTAGTCTCGGTATATAATTAGAAGGTTTTTTTACTTATCTCTTGTTAAACTAATCGCTATTGTTTTTCACAGCAAACAAATAATATTGTCACTTAGTAATATACATGAACCACAAAAAAAGTTTTGCACAACTGGGATTACTGTTTTACTCACTTTTTCACAGCCGGAGAATAAGTATGGAATGAAAATACACCTTGTATGTATAAGATAGCATGCCTGTCATTTCTATGGTTCTCTGTAATTCTGTCCAGGGAACAATCTTCATGAGCAACCAAGATATCAAGTGGTGCAAAACATTTCTTTGGAGCGTGTTTGTCGACATGTCTTAAATCATACTGCTGGACAAATGTAAACACAATGCAAGAGTATTCTTGTAGAGATCAAACAAACATTTTGATCGAGGCAAACCTATTTAAAGTGGTTCAGATTGACTAACCAACGTTATCCTTTGCGGCTATAAATCATGTACTTGCAGAAAACAGGTTTTTGTAAACTGTAAAGAGCACTTATTTGCCAGACAAGTCATGGATACTGAGAACATCCTCCGAGTATGGATGCTACTGATCAAGATGCACTGCAACTGCTCGCTAGACACGACTCCTCTCACATCGTAACTTTATCAGGTACAAAATCTACCCGATGTCATCACGTCCACCACACTCGACTGTAATTACAATAAACGACAAGGTGTGTGGTGCGATACAGCGGTCTGTCACCGCTGACCATCACTGACATCACTTACTGTTTACCAGAGTTCGTGAACGGGAAGGCAGTAGCGATCGTAAACATAAAAATATCAGGGATCGCAGTGGTGTAGTGGTCAGACTACTCGCCTCCCACTAAAGTGAACCGGGTTCAGTTCCGGTGGAGTCGTTCCCGGATTTCCGCACGTGGGAATCGTGCTGGGCGATGGCACTTTTCGGGGTGTTTTTAAGGGGAATCTCCAGTTTCCCCCGCCATTGAATTCCGGCGCTGCCACATGCTTACCTCACTACACCCTCATCGGATCTCAATATGTCACTGTTAATAGCCACACATATATCTCCACTACACTCGACTTCAAATGTTACTCTAAGGCTCTCGCCTTCCTAGAGCTATTTTCCATGTTTGAGGCCGAGAAGCGCGGGAATGATAAGGGCGACACTCAGTTAACCTTAGATAATGTTATTACTTTATGTATTATTTACTCTTAAATTTTCTTTCAAAAGTTAAAATTGATATACGGGCAAAACACATCAAAATATTTATCACGACCTTCTCACTACCCCATCAATTAAATTAGAATTGTATCATGAGGATTAAAATTTCTTCAAATTTCAGATTTCTAGGGGTAAAGTACACATTTAAATTTTATGTAGATGTTTTAATTAGCTATTGAAAATTTATTTTTCCACAACATGGTCAGTCTACCTCGTCTCGTTCTCAGCCTATGCTCTAAATATTTATTGACAAATAAAAAAGATTAAAAAGATGTCTTTAAATCAATCACGTCAAACTATTTCTTCACTATATTAAATTATTTATTTGTCTGGTTTGGGAGCGGGAGAAAAAAAAATCATTGTTCCGAATATTCTAACTATGTTGGTTTAGCTAAGTTCTTAAACGGATGGAGGTCTGAAATAAAAAAATAAAAAGCAATACTACAATTCAAATTTATTTATAAACAAACCCTATCTTTACTACCATGACAACAATAGCTATCACGTGCTATTTACAGCTAAACTATATGTATGAAATGAAGATTCCGAATGAGTGACTGACCCTCTCATCAATGCACAGCCCAAACTGCTGGACACACAAATATGAAAATGAAGGGTTTGCTTCCCCTTCCGGGGTGCAGGCACCCACTAAGGAAAGATTTTCCAAAATTCAGCCCCTAAAATAATGACAAGTAGTAAAACGTTTTTCCGAGGACACAAGATTTCAAACCGATGATATAACTATACGTCTATGCTAACACGTCAGCTTTAAAAAAAGGTAAAAAAGTTTTAAGAATTCTTTGAAATTCAATTTCTTAGAAGGGGAAAAGTGGTAAAACGTGTTTTCAAGGACTGCTCAATAGCTCATTAGCCGGTTGTGTGATCGTTATCCTTTAATCATCAAAACATTTTATACAAAAAAAGGATAAACTAATTTTAAGTTTTTTTGGAAATTCTACACAGAAGACGAGGAAAATGCGTAAAACCGGTGTTTGAGGACTCATAAAAACTCTGTAAGGCTACGAGAGACCCTTATGAGTAGTATAATTAAGTGTTAGGAAACAAGGGGATGGCGGTGACGATTGAGAATAAGAGTCTATAATAGTATTTAAGACTTGCAGGACGTCCGCGGTGCTTAAAAAATATGGCGTGGAACATATCCACTCCCTTCAAAACAACTACCACATATTATTATTGGCTCCCTTCTAACATTTCAATGGATTTACGTCGCATCCCTTCCACTCCACCAAGCCAAATTTATGTTTGCTCTCCTCAAGCTTCACATTCACTGCCAATTCGTATTGGCTGTTTAGTTGTCCAAACTTCTCCCCTTTATCACTCATATATTTTATTGGTTTCACATCAAACTCAACCCCTCCCATCCTCCTTCTGTCACCATTTACTAACCCCGTCGCTCCACACACCCCCCTTCCAACCTCCCCTGCTGCGTTTTCATTCCTTCTCAAGGCGATTCCTACCCCCCCAAACGCAACCAATTTAGCTTGAACTTCATTTTCTTATTACTCTGTATCATCTTCACTCAATTATGTCCCGACCTATTATTCCTCGTCTCTCAATCCCTTACTAATGCTGCTAATTGTTTTCAGCATTATCAGTTAGATCACGTTAGTGAGGATAGTAGTTAATTGGATCAAAGTCACCCTTCACCTAAGTTGCTTATCTGGTTCGACAGGTGAAGGACCACTCTCACCCATCCCTCGTCTTTTTAGAATTCACACGGCAATTTATTTTATGGCTGACTATTCCGTTATGAATGAGCATGGTGTATTATTCATCATTATACATATGTCTTTTATCTAACCACATAAAAAATCTACCAAAATTCCGAGCACCTGTTCAGACCAGCTAGCCATAGAAGGGAAATGTGTTCTCATAAAATACATCACTGGATGTAGTTGTAATACGGGAGTTCGGGGACAGTATTCAAGCAGCAGGAGCCATGAGCTATCTGCCAACTAGGCTGACGTCACAGGCAGAGGTCGCGGTCGGCAGCCTGAGGCGACCATATTATCGACAGAATGCCTCTTTTCACCAAAAAATCACTTCCTAGAGTAATTTTATTTGCACAAAAATCACATAATATCAAATATACAAAAAAATTGAAAAATGGCCCAATCGAGACCTCAAATGAGCAAAACAGATTCTAGGTTCTGGAATGCGAGAGCAAAAACTTCCTCAAACCAGCAATGTACGAGTTGGCATCTTTTTATAATTCCTTGTAATGTGTTCAATGTTAAATGCGAAAATAACGTTTAGAGTTTCACAGAAAATCAGTTGGTTTAAATTATGTTAAGTGTATCATACCACAGAAAATTAATAACTTAATTTTTGAACAAAACATTCTTCTATTCGTACGCATTGTTTATGATGACATTTTACTCGAATAAAAATATTGCACTTAATGTTTCCTGAATAATTTGATGTAAAATACAAAATCCTTCTGTTTTGTTGCAGTCGTAAAAATAAATACTAACTAAGTTAACCGGTGATGAAAATTACAAAGGCAAACTAATTATATTGCCTACTGTGTGTTAAATGTGTTATCTACAAATAACAAGCCGTATGCCGTATACAAAATATATAAATATAAAAATTTTGTTGCAAATTTTAAAATTTTGGTTTTTAATGTCTCAATTGATATTTTGTGATTACGTATGTGCCACATGATAGTGCAAGAAAGAAGTTTAATTTGTAAAAAGGTTGTGTGTACAACTTAGTTAGTATTTGCTATATCGGCAAATGATTCAAAATTTACAAAAGATGCATTCTTTTTTATTCGAGGATAATGTTACGAGTTGCACGATGTTTGGAAGACTAGAATTATATAATTTTTTTTTTTTTGTCCAACACACTTAACGGTATGAGAACTTCAGAGATATGTTTGCAGATGGATGTTTTTATTGGAATTTTGTTTACATTCAGCAATAGTATCGTACCTCTTTTGCATTAAAATTTTGATGAGTACTTAGAGCTCTTAATCGGTTATAATGATAGTGTGTTACGATTAACGAAAATAGGTTAATATGTTGTGAATTGCCCAAAAAATTTAACCACTGGTTTTTGTGACACTGTGCTAAATTACGCATGATGTCAATATTGTCACGCATTTATATAACGCCTTTGTTTGAAGATATTTTTCCACGTTACACACTATGTAAGAGTCGTGGAAAGAGTCTAATATCTTCTACCGAACAAGGCGTACCTAGTTCGATACCCGGCGGGGTTGTTCCTGGATTTTCGCATGTGAGAAAATCTGTTTTTTCACTTAGTTTTATAACCATCAAAATATCTACGGCAATAAAAATGCGTTAACAGTAAAGGACATGAACATAAATGTATCTACTTTTTAGTACAGTTTTTGTGTTGAATTCTCAATAAAAACACGAGTGTGTCGATTTTTGCAATGGTACATTGTGCAAAATCGAAGGAAGAATTAATTTTAATAAAAGAATAAAAGACAAAAATTTTTATCATTTCTTAACAATCTACGTTTAACAAATGTGATTGTGCACTTAGTTAAAATAAATTATTATTCGCAAACAAAGAGTACAGAACTTTGATCCTTAAATATATGCAAATTAGAATTTATTTCAGAGTTTAAACTTAAGGCATAATATATGACTAGTTGTGGAAAGCCAACAAACATATATAAAACTGTTCATAAAACCAGGAACAAAATTGTTACTTTAGTTGATAATTTTCTGAGTATTTCGAAACTTATAAAATTGATTTAAACAATTTANACAGGAACAAAATTGTTACTTTAGTTGATAATTTTCTGAGTATTTCGAAACTTATAAAATTGATTTAAACAATTTAATCGTCTGCTATTAAGTTAGGCTTATAAATAAGTTTATCAAATATTACGATTTTTTATTCTTCCTGCATTATTTAACAAATTATCCATTGCCATTACATTACATGTTTTTGCATATGAATTCTATTTATTAGATTTACTTGATATTGTTTTGTTGTAGTATATATTTTATTATGTTTGACTTTTATAGTTTCACCTGCATAAACCTTAATTTTCTCAATATAATTAGAATATTTACCATGTATTTTGCATTATGAAGAAAAATTTATGTGATATTATAATACTTCTAAAGAGATATTTTGCCATCATACATATTATTTTATCAATTTAAACATATATACATCATAATTATTTATAATACTTCAAATAAAATTATTTTATATATCCCAAATGTTATCTCTTGTATATTTCTACTTATAAAAGATTATATACCTTTGATATTTTTGCATTATTTACAATGTCAGGTCTATGTTCTTTGTTATTAAGTTGATAACATATTTAAGTACTCTAAATTATTAGGAGTTGTATTTGTTAATATTTTTACCTCCAACACATACGTTTATTAATTTGAAATGTTTTATTATTGCCAGTTTGTATATAAGTATTAATTTTAATATATGGAAATAGAATTTTCATAAATATTGAGTTTTCCATCATTACATATCAGTTAGAAACATATTTGTATTGGAAACAGGAAAATTGTATTTTTACCTATTAAATCCATACATTTGTCTATTTCGAATATTATAAATTTTTATGTAAATAACTTTATTACAATTTTGTATATTTATATTTATAATAATCTTAAAAATAAAATTTCTTATTCATTCGTTGCTTACCCATTTAATAGTACTTATGCAATTATAAAACTAATTATAACATTAAATATATAACTTATTATATTCCAAAATTGCAGACGCTAAATATTTTAAAATTATTTTCAGTTGTAAGTGATAATTTAAAATTATTAATAGACATGTAATTAATCAGCTGTGCCTCACAGTTGGAAATTTTACTTTATTACGATAATGGGATGATCATACAACAGGGTGTACATAAAAAAAATGGTTTTTTTCTGTTATCTGGTTTTATTTCAGGAAGTTAAAAAAACTGGCATTGTTATTCGCAAAAGGATTATACTAATCAAAGAAATAAATCATTGTTGACAAGGATGAAAATATAAATTGGAGTTTTCCAGAAAATATTATTTTTAAGTACTCGTACAACCAAAGTAAATATTGCTAGATTATCATGCAAAAACCTTACTAAGAGCATTATAGTGAAACCATTGCCCATCAATTAGTTGAATTGTGGTAATGGTGAGTGGTAATAACCGGGTCCATCTGCAGCAGGACTAGCACATAAGAAATCGCAGAGACAGCCATGGAGCATAGTAAAGGCTTCTTAAGGGCGAAGAAACCTGCTGCACTGAAGGATATATTTTCGCTGGAGAGATGGTCCAGAAAAAGATTCAGCTGATTGTCCACTCCCTCGCCTAGCTGAGGTTCCAGAAGTATATCCTGAACGANTGATGGTCCAGAAAAAGATTCAGCTGATTGTCCACTCCCTCGCCTAGCTGAGGTTCCAGAAGTATATCCTGAACGATGTCCCTGGTCTGCCTCGCCTTGACAGTGCAGGATGTGCTGGACCAGACCACGACTATGGTCTGGCCTGAGTACAGCAAACAGCACAGTAGGGGAATACACAAATGCCAGCCTGGAGAACTGTCTCCATTTGAGATGGTTCTTGATATAACTGCATTAAACATAGAACTGATAATAGCTACGAAGGTACACATCAAGAGAAACAGAACTGTCAATCCGAAAGTGCGATTGACTTGGTTAACAATTTCACCTACTTTTTGGTAAACTGCCATGAAGTGAACAATATTTGATTGTTTATTATTTAGGTTCGGATGAATTTGTTCTTCACTATTCAGTAGCTCTCTTGTTGATGCCTGTGGCATTTGTGTTTTGCTAACACAAGTTTGCGACCTACGTGACGCCATTGCGTCTGTGATGTTGGGACGTACTTGGAATGTGTTACGTGCCTCAGAAATATAAAGTTAAAAAACTTCTTTATTTAATATTATAAGTTGATCTCGAATACGAAGCACATAGTTTACCTATCAATTTGTTTGTNTTAAAAAACTTCTTTATTTAATATTATAAGTTGATCTCGAATACGAAGCACATAGTTTACCTATCAATTTGTTTGTACCAGAATAACTAATTGTACAGCATATAATGAAAACGACAACGGGTATGAAAACATCTCGAGGTATAGAACGTTTACACTCATGTCCAAAGAAAAGAAGACCATGCAGCCTAACATTGATATGAGAAAAAATGACGAGTAACGTGAACACTTAATAAATTGTTTGCTTTGATTTTGTAACACCATACGATCGACAAACTGGAGCAAATGTATAATTTCCTGTCGGCGTCTTCCACCTGACAGATTCGAAATCAGAGTAACCAAGCATGTGGTATAAATCGCACTCACCCTAATTACTGCCAAAACATCACTGGTACGAAATTTCCTTTGTTGTGATAGGATACGATAAATAAGAGCAATCCACGTGACACTAGTCACTGCTGTGGCCAGGATGTAGCAGGTAGCAGACTTTAGAGGGAAGTCCTTCGTAACTACTACAATCCTTGCAGCAACCCTCTGAACGGCCAGGGCAACAGTTTCAGGCTTAACTTTCTTACGCAGTGCTTGCAGCATCTTGGGACATAGAAAAGTGATTGTTGACGAGGAAATGTCAATTCCAACCTGCAATTAAATAATATTAATATTAATTAAATTTCTGCACTTATAACAACAATTTATGCACTACAATACAACTGGTTACTCTTGAACTTATTGCATTTCTGCAGATTGACTATTACTTAAGTTAGTAGGTCGCAAAACTGCGTTACATTATTTTTCTATCATAAATACTTGTACCAAAAAAAACTCATAGATTGTGTACATTTTAGGTTTAAAAAAACAGGGGCCGCAGTGGTGTAGTGGATAGTCTGATGGCATCCCACCAAGGTGAACTGGGCATGATTCCCGGCGGTATTACTACAGGCTGTTCACATGTGTGAATCGTTCCGGACAATGAAGCTGGTCAGCGAGTTTTTTCTGAATCCTCCGTTTTTCCCATTATTGCATTTCAGCGTTTCTCCATACTCACCTCACTTTACACTCATCGGTTCAAGACATCGATATTAAGAGTCACCCAATTATCTCTAATCCACTCCAATTTAAAACAAACCTTTTGATGAAACACTTTCCGAAAATGTGATACAGGATCACCTGTCTTCATTCACTAACATACTTAGAAACAAAACACAAATAATAAGATCCAAAATTTAATTTATTTCTAAAACATATTGTGCTACTCAAATCTCGTGATATTTTTAGCATACAAGAGAAGGTGTAACCTAACGTTAAAGTGTAATTTTATATACAAACACAGACTAACATCTGGCTGTTCAGTATACCTGCAACCTTTACAGTGTAATTGACTTAAGCGTATTCTACCCAGCTTCATGTCGCACACACATCAAGACATAGTAGCTAACCAAATAAACACCAAGATGGGAGGTTTCCTGGGATAATCCTTCCATGTATATGCAATACACTTTAATTCATAAATTACACCACTTTTCATGAATAGGTGAAAAATTTTTTGTATCTGTGAAAACGAAGCAAAGACTGGTGCGAAATAGTTCCAAAACAAGCACTTTGTTAAAGTAAACAAAATGAAGGAATAATCGACGAACATCGTCACTTGAACGAATGAAGATGCTCCGTTTTATATAAATTTTCACTTCGGTAACCTTTTTTTTTGATCGCATAACCGTGATGTTATAAGGCAAGAAGCGAGGGAATAGACACATGATACATATGGCCACCAACAGCAGCCCAGAAGTGATCTCGATACGCCCTAGTGTTCTCTGAACAGACAAGAGCGCTCTACCTCTCCCTTGCAAATGATTTGGTAACTATCTCATAAAAAGAGACTTCTTAAATAAATTATGTTGTCGGCTGGTGAAGAATGTAATTTTTTCTGCTAACCGAATGCATAAGTAACAAAACTTTTCTGAGGTAACACATAATGTTTGGGCAAGTTCCTATTTAACAAACTTAAACTATTTATTTACTCGTGATTAACGTAGGCCTACCTTAATTAGGAATTACGTTGATGTTGTTATTTTGAAAAGCGAACGATAAAATCTTAAATATTGTAGTATATTAATTACCTTAAAATAAAGAAAGATCCTCATTAATATGGACCAGGATTTAGATCGAGGAAGAATATTTTGCTACCCCAGAAAACTGAATTCTNACCTTAAAATAAAGGAAGATCCTCATTAATATGGACCAGGATTTAGATCGAGGAAGAATAATTTGCTACCCCAGAAAACTGAGTTCAATTCCAGAGGGCTTAATTAGCTGCATCTATATTATTGAGGATGCCTACTGCGGTGTTTTTAGAAACAACCAAAAAATAACTCGCTACAATCTACCTCAGTTATAGAAAATTCTCAGACAACAGAACAACAATGTTTTCAGAACAATATAAGCAGAGAACTATATATGGCACTGGCAATGATATAATTGTCTTCAACCTCTCCAATAACCGGGTGGGTTATGAAATAATTGTTTGGGTAAAAGACGTGAATATTGCTGTTCTCCAAAATAAGCTCTTACAAAATAGCTGATATGTGTAGCGACTTAAACCAGCCATCCTCCACATATCTTCTGTATTTGTTGTTGATATCTGCAGAAACACACCCAGAATAAACCAGATGTCCTTATGAAAATAAACTTGGAAACTTACAGGATCCCGTTTACCTGAACTATAACAAAGGAGATATGAGCCTTATAAATTGGGCTTGAAGATGCACTTTTGCTGTATGCCTTGCACAACGCCTACAAGCTCCGCAGTAAAAAAGGTGACTCATGCTTCTCATGTTGCAGAGACACATGCGTAATGCTGGCCGTCCTCGGTCTGAGCGCACTGTTCGGCTTGTACGTCAGCACAACAACGACATGTCTTCATAGTACACGCTTCGTAGAGCGCCAAATGTGCGTGTATCATTCAACCGTGTGGTGCGTAGTGTGGGTAAATCGCCACCATCCCCACCGCTGGCTGAAAACACAGAGCACTAAGCGAAAATACGTTTTCAAAACAGAATTTAAACAGGTTCTTGTGTCCTTTAATATTTTGTTTAGGTATACGGTGTCCTGTATATTTTCAACTTTATTTTTCACAAGGAATCACCTCCCGCAGTTTGGGCGCTAAACAAACAGCATTTATAAAGAAACCAAATAGTTCCTTGTGCCAAAACCGTCAGTGGAGATAGAAAAGTATTGAATAACATCACAGCAAGGAAGTCTCCATACTATATCTAACACAAATAATGCCCCAGTGATCATCAACTATATCACCAGTCAACAAGTCGACCCAAGCTATTAACTCGAATACTATTATAAAATTTAAAAGTAAATAAAATAATATTATTTAAAAACGAATATCATGCGTTGATGTTTATTTTCAAAGAATTTCTACAATACTGATTTATAGGAATAATAATTTTCGAATTTGTAAATTTGATTATTATTTCATTATTACTTATGTTATGAATTAAATATTTTGTATATAATATGATCTGTGCAACTGAGTTACCATCAAATTGAATATTTTACTGAAATGTATTCTTTAATAGAGAACTATTATTTATTTGCTCACTTCAATCCTAAAATTATTATACTTTCATATAGAATAAATATTTTGTACTGAAAGAAAGAAGAAAATGTATTAGATTATAGTGTTAGTGTTTTGATTTCTTAAGAAATTAAATAATTAGAGAACAGGGTTAATCATTTGCTGAAAATATTAGGGCAATAGTATTTGGTCCATTAATGTGGGAAAAAATTTATTGGTTAATTAATTTCATATACAAATGTGGATGATTAAAAATTTTAATAAATTGAACATTTCCTCAAAAAATTAAAATTAAACCAAAATATGAACAATCACAAAGTAATTTTTAAAAGTTATCCAAAAATATTAAGAGAATAAATGAGTTACTTTTTTAATAGAAAGGAAGAAATTGATCCTTTATAAATATTTATATCAAATTATTGCTCTTGTAATATTTGATGATGTAATTTTAGATACGTAAGAAAATATAAGAGATTAGTATACTAAGTAAAGACCAAAAATGGCAGATAAAAGAGACCCCATGTGGACACATATGATGGTTCTATCATATACTGTCGGCATACAAAGTGAAGTTGAAACTAATTACATGGTTTCGACTATATAACACTTTTAGTTCAAATAGCTGTATCGCCACCATTTTGAAAATAAGTGTCTGACTAACTTAAAACATATTAACTTACATCACGTGCCACAGTACTATTTTTTGCAATTTCGGCTGAAATCGGTCTTTTCTTTCCACATATGCCATAAAAACTTAATCTAGTCATGAAGTGCAAACTAACAAAGTGACAGACATAAAAAGTATTCCTGTAGGGATATTTTACAGCTGTAATGTTTTCTGCCAACAAAAAAAGCCAAGATGAAATTAATTTTTTGATTTCAACAATATAGCATACTAAGCTGAATTTGCTATACGGCCTCCATTTTGAACTTAAGAGTGGTACCCACCAAATACATACAACTTTAGATAATCTGCCGCAGTGCTAATTGTTTGCCAAGTTTGTTAGGAATCTGTTAATTTTTACCCCTGATATTAGATAAAAAATCATTATTATTGGCTATGTGTTGAGAAAAAAAAAGCTTCCAATAGAAACTTTTTGCATACAAAATTTTGTGAAATTGGTTGAATTGTATGGCAGATATGACAATAATACCCTAAAATATTTTTATTCCACATTTGGAAAAAGAATGTCCCTAATAAATTTGAAACGCAAACTTTAACATGCCATACCGTAGTATTACAACCTTGTCAAATGTGTCGAGAATTGGTTGAGTGGTGTTTCAGATATCATGTAAATAAATCATTGTTCATGTGGTACTAACTTCCAACATGGCGAAACAACCACAATGTCCTTATGTAAATACAGTTATTATAACTACATGCACTGCCAACATACAATATTTTGTTAAAATCTTTTTGAATGATTGCCGAGATATCACATATCATCAAAAAATTATTAAATTTCTGCTTTTTTGAAAGTAAGCAACCGTCGTGATGTAAAACCATAAAATTCATATGTCCTTACTTAATATTAGTATATGTGTACAGAGTTTGGTGTGAATTATTTTTGCGCGTTCAAAAGTGCGCATAGAAATGCACACAGGCACACAACACACACAGTAACACACAAACGTACACACAAAAACAGAGACACACAGAGGAAAGCTATCTCATTGTCATTTCCTTCTTTTGGAAAGTAGGCTTAATATGTATTTTGATGCAGTTTTCTCCTAATTAAAGTTTACTGTTTTTTGTTGCTGCAATATTAAATATTATTGATTATATCCTAGTTATATTTTTAATGCAATTATTATAGTTAAATTTAGTTTACAGCTATTACTTTGTCATCAGAACTTGAGGTACATATATAGTTGTGCAAGGTGAGATTTCGTCTTCTATAAGATGGTATTTGATCCTCCAAATATCCCATAGATGACGACGGACATGCGGCATAAATGAGACATATCTGGGTCGTTCTTAGCACGCCCACGCTTCCAGGCCTCGGACACAATAATTAAGCCTTTTAAGACTCGGATAACAATGAATTCCGTATACATAAAATACGTATATAAAGAACGTTTCATAAAAAAAATTGTGGTTTACAGTGAATGTACTCACCTTACGTCCAACTAATCACAGTAATATAAATTAACACGATTTTTGTGAAGTAAGGATTTATTAGGTAACATAGTTTAGAAATGATTTTATGTGTAAAATGTCATTTTCAAAGTTGTTTAAAAAATATATTACATTTTTTAATTTTCTCTGTCTTTTTACTTGCTGAAGGCCATTTGCACCTGACAAGAAATAAATCGTACTCTTCTTCACGTTGAGGAAGCTTACGAAACGACAAATATTAGATGGACATTAACAATGTAGTTAATGTTTATTTGGTACACATTTTTCCACTTAAGCCGTGTCGTAAGTGCAGCCGTAAAATGTTCTAGTTCATCACGTTACTATGGAATTTAAGCTTTACGGTAAGTAACCTTCGAAAACATTAACCAGCTGTCAGAATATAGCATTTCGTCTCAGACGACATCTCATTAACGACTATGTACGCTACTGGTATTGCTGAGTGATGATGAGAAAGCTGTTTTTCGCTATGCGGTACGGTTCAATGACTCTAATATTACGGACACTTGGCTGCCAACAATAGGCTGGCGTGACGAANACATTTTTCCACTTAAGCCGTGTCGTAAGTGCAGCCGTAAAATGTTCTAGTTCATCACGTTACTATGGAATTTAAGATTTACGGTAAGTAACCTTCGAAAACATTAACCAGCTGTCAGAATATAGCATTTCGTCTCAGACGACATCTCATTAACGACTATGTACGCTACTGGTATTGCTGAGTGATGATGAGAAAGCTGTGTTTCGCTATGCGGTACGGTTCAATGACTCTAATATTACGGACACTTGGCTGCCAACAATAGGCTGGCGTGACGAACCACTCAACGCCTCCTGGCACCCTAGATGTTCGCTATTCTAAACTGTCATCAAGTCAGCATANACCACTCAACGCCTCCTGGCACCCTAGATGTTCGCTATTCTAAACTGTCATCAAGTCAGCATACTGCTTTATGTTTCACCAGGTTCAGGCATCAATGTTACCACGAATGACACTTAATGTTTGAAAAACATGACCCTAAAGCAATAACTTACCAACGAATAGCTTCCCTGAGACCTAAGTTCAGGCGATACCAACTTAGCAGAGCGTGTGCTCTTGTGCTCTGGTATATAATGCTTCTGACCCTCTCTGTTCGTCAGACATTCTACTTAGTTCCTGTCACGACATCAGTAGTAATAAAATGCCGAACCCAGCGCAGGTAAAAAGTCACTTAAATCGGAAGGTATCCCTCTGGGGCTGTAAATGACTTTTTGAAATTGATTTCGTCACTAAATTAAAAATGATTTTGTCACTAAATGAAAATTGATTTCGTCACTAAATGAAAAAAGATTTTGTCACTAAATAAAAAATTATTTTATCACTAAATGATTTTGGTGGAANTGATTTCGTCACTAAATGAAAAAAGATTTTGTCACTAAATAAAAAATTATTTTATCACTAAATGATTTTGGTGGAAATGCCGATCCGAGCTGCGCAAAAATAATTAGCAGCGAGAATTTTTTTTCATTTAAAGAAATGAAAATGTGTAATAAACAAAACATAACATGGATCAGTTACTAAATGCATTAAACAGCACCTGCCATTTTATGAAACTTTCCGACCTCACAATAGGGCAGTTATACCCGATAAACCAAGCTGAAATAAATGAAACCAAGTACGGTCCCAAAGTGGTAGTTACTTCAGGAAATTTTAAGGTGACCCTACCAGACAGATATGTATACATTTTCAGTACAAAACTGATAAGTGATG